>CAUYPO010026577.1:0-24071 GCA_963574435.1 Cheirogaleus major
TTTTTTTTTTTTTTTTTTGAGACAGAGTCTCACTCTGTTGCCCCGGCTAGAGTGCCGTGGCATCAGCCTCGCTCACAGCAACCTCAAACTCCTGGGCTCAGGCGATCCTTCTGCCTCAGTCTCCCGAGTAGCTGGGACTACAGGCATGCGCCACCATGCCCGGCTAATTTTTTTCTATATTTTAGTTGGCCAATTAATTTCTTTCTATTTTTTAGTAGAGATGGGGTCTCGCTCTTGCTCAGGCTGGTTTCGAACTCCTGAACTCAAACGATCCGCCCACCTCGGCCTCCCAGAGTGCTGGGATTACAGGCGTGAGCCACCGCGCCCGGCCCAGCCAGCAACTTTTGATCATTTGAACTATTCCAGCCCTCCTACTGTCTACAGGAGCCACTGAAGTTCCTTTTTTTGTTTAAGCCAATTTAAGTTGGGTTTCTGTCCCATTCTTTATCATTTGTATTGAAAAAGCCCTAATAGAAAACACAGGCACAACATTAAACGCTGGCATATACTGATGAACAAAATAAACATTGTACATTAGGGAAATGCAAACTGAAACCACAATGGAATGTCACGACATTTAGATTCAAATGGCTAAAAGCGATAGACAAACCCAGTGTTGAAACAGGAGTGAGCAAGTGGAACCATACGCTGCTGGTGAGAATGTAAACTGGCACAGTTACTTTGGAAAACTGTTGGCAACATACCAAAGCCGAACATTGGCAAACCCTGTGTTTCAGCAATTCCACCCAACGAAGCTGTACATGTGTTGACGTGCTCATAGCATTACTGTTTATAATGCCAGAACCAAGAAATACCCAGGAATGGTATGATGGGTGAATACTTTGTGGGATCCACACAATGGAATACTGTTCACCAATGAGATGAATGATGCAAAGTTGCACACAGCACGGATGAACCTCACAAACACAATGTGGAGCAAAAAAATGGCGACACAGAATGCCACATACGGCCCAATTCCATCCACATCAGGTTACTGGAGCTGGCTGGCAGACCCTTGCTGTTAGAAGCCAGCAGAGTACTTGCCCTTGGTAGGGGAATGAGTGAAAGGGAGCAAAGGGGCTTCTAGGGGCTGCTCATGCTGTTTCTTGATCCAGGTGGTGGTTTTATAAGTACTATTTTTTGTGAAAAATCATCAAACTGTATATTTATGATATATGCCCTTTTCTGTATGTCTATATTTCAACAAAAGGTTAAACAATAAAGACTGTATCCCTGGCCCATGAAAAGACAGATAATAAATAAGTAAATAAACCAAATAAACTACATTTTTCATAAAAAAGTTGTGATAAATGCCAAGATGCCTCTTCTTTGCTGTTACTGTTCCAGGTTGGAGAATGCTTTTTCTTTTTCTCATCAGGAAGCTCTGTAACCATCTTGGTGACTTGACTTCCTGTCTCTGGATCTTTTCTAGCTCCATCTTATCTTAAAGGACAGTCGCCATAAATGCATGAAATATTATGTGCAGATTCTCCAGGATTTGGTACAAAGAACATGCCATCTATTTCATTTCCCATGGTCTTCCTGGATTAAGACTAGCAATTTGCAAGCCTTTCTTAATGTGTGGCACCTGGAATGCTGTCCTGGGGTGCACTCAGTATGTCTTTTCTTGGATCAGGACTGACATGCAAGGGCATATCTTTCAATAAGTATGCTTTGTATTTTTTTTTCCTCCGGAGGTCTTATCTATGCACAGTGATTTTTTTATTACTTTTCAGTGTGCTCTGAATAATGCTTTCCATGTGTTCCCATTCTCTTGGTATTTCAGTGTATGGAAATGCTTAATTATCTGAAAATATGGAGATTCTGACTCCCTCTTGGCTCATTTCTTCAAAACTTCAATTGCTTAATACTTTATCCTGAAATTGTGGTCCACATCATGATTTTGTTCAACTAGAATTAGTTGTATCACGTTTGAAAAATATGGGCCAAAAGCTGCAGCTTAGAAATCTTTGTTACATGAAGATATTAGTTGTAGACATTTATTTTAATGTTTGTGAGCTTTTTACTTATCTTTCAAAATCTGCTTCTATTAATAATTCAACTAACTTGTAAGTTTAAATAACACTTGAAGAAACATTAATTTTCAGAAGCCACGGCTGACCAAAGAAACAGAAAAGGATTGTACAGTTCTTAGATTTAGTTGGAAATAGAGAGATGTTGTGTTTAAAGGACGGCCAGGGACGAGGCCCCCCCCAACCAGACCTGGAGGCTTGCATAACAACTGTCTAACTGTGATCATGCGGCCCTGGCCAAGAGCAGGAAATGGAAACAGAGTGTGTGGGCCAAGACAGTCAAGCTGCTCGTTTTTTTTTCTTAAAGACAAAACAGCCAAAGAACAGATTCCAATTTCCTAAAAGTTATATTTTAGCCTCAGACAAATATAAATTCCATGCTATTTTTCAAATCAAATATCTTTAAGCTTTGCATTTATTTACACATTTGTAACATAAAAAGGATTCTTTATTTACAAGAGCCATAAGCACTGAATACTAACCAGATGTGTTTTATGTTGTCTTACAAAGCAAGAAAATACACAGAGAAGAAACTAGAGTTTGAAAAAAATCTTAGAACAAGTAGTTAATTTATGTTAACAGAACTAAAGGAGCTGAAAGCCCTTTGTTGAAATGTGCCTCACCACTGACACAACATTAGAGAATTTGTTCAACAAGTGCCTGCCCTTGCCTTCCAAAGCATTTGCAAATATCTTTGGGTCTTTTATGTTCTACATATTTTGTATCTGAATGGGATAATCATGTTCTCATAAAATACTCCCAAATGACTGGCTTATGCTGACATGTTATGGGCCTGTGAAATCATTTAACTAATTATAGCTTACAGGGAAGAAGGTGCTTAACTGAAACATGCTCCTGAATAGAAAGCCCTCACATTCTTAGCAAGAAGAAATAATCAGACCTTTTTTGAGAGGTGGGGAGGAGTAGGGATGATACTGTGTGTGTAGTTTGTGTTTACAGATAAATACATTATTTTCAACATATTAAAAATATCATAATTAAAGGTTGGATAAAAACTGATAAAGAGTCGGGAAATGTGAATGTATGTTTATATTCAATTTAAATTACTAGACTTTGTGAGATAAGGTAGTTTAGAAAGGCATTTGACAACAATTCGAATTATTATAAAAAGCTCAAAATAAAATAGTTCTAAATAAAAAATAGATCTACAGGATGCTTAGTTTGAAATCTTCCTTAAAAGCATAAAGAATCACTTCACATCCATTTGAATAACTATAATAAAAAGGACAGACAACAGTAAGTGCTGGTGAGAACGTGGAGAAAGCGGAACAGCACTATTGGCAGAGCCAACATGTATGAGAATGTCGATGTAATTTTAAGAATGTGAAATGGTACAGTCATTTTGTAAAACAGTTTGGTAGTTTCCTTTTTTTTCTTTTTTTAAATGTCCTTTATAAATTCTGAAGTGGTACATTCACATATGAAGCAGAGTTATAATTGTTCCTTTAAATTTCTTACTAATGCAGGTATTTTATTTGTTCATAACCCACATATATTCACTTCTCATGAGAGCCTCAAACCAGGGATTTACTATTGATCTCTCCTCTTCCTATATTCCTAATGCTGGAGCCCAATATGGGAATTTCTTCCAGGAAAGCATGGCTGGAGAGACACAACCTCTCCTAAGGTTACCCGATCTTTTTTTCAACCTAACCTAGTCCACCTTTTCACACAGAATCCTGTCATTTGAATCTTCCTGGACTGGGACAAAGCAACTGAGAGCATGAGACAAGGTAACATTCTTCTTTCCTCAAGAAAATGGTTTCCCGAGCCCATATCCTGGGGATTGGGGATGGAGAGGGAGAAGGTACAATGTACAGTGACTTTTTAAAACCCACAGCTGTTCTCTCTTTTTTAATTTTTATTTTTATACTTAGGTGAAATTCACATAAACATAAAATTAATCATTTTTAAGTCATCGATTCAGAGACATTTAGTACATTCTCAGTGTTGTGCAACCACCACCAATATCTACTTCCAAAACATTTTTGTCACGCCAAAATAAAAGTGGTACCCATTAAGCAGTTAATCCAAATTCCTGCTTCCTCTGGCCCCTGGCAAGCACCACCCATCAATTTGATTTGTGTTTCTATGGATTTATTTATCGTGGATATTTCATATAAATGGAATCAGATAGGCCGGGCAGGGTGGCTCACGCCTATAATCCTAGCACTCTGGGAGGCTAAGGCAGGTGGATCGTTTGAGCTCAGGAGTTTGAGACCAGCCTGAGCAAGAGCGAGACTCTGTCTCTACTAAAAATAGAAAGAAATTAGCTGGACAACTAAAAATATATATAGAAAAAATTAGCCAGGCATGGTGGTGCATGCCTGTAGTCCCAGCTACTTGGGAGGCTGAGGCAGTAGGATTGCTTGAGCCCAGGAGTTTGAGGTTGCTGTGAGCTAGGGTGATGCCACGGCACTCTACTCAGGGCAACAGAGTGAGACTCTGTCTCAAAAAAAAAAAAAAAAAAAAAAAAAAAAAATTTAAAAATAAATAAATAAATAAATGGAATCACATAATATGTGACCTTTTGTGTCTGGCTCCTTTAATTTAACATAAAGTTTTCAAGGTTCATCATTCTATTTTCAAGGTGCTTCATTTCTTTTTATGCCTGAATAATATTCCACTATATGCAAATACCATAATTTGTTTGGCTCCTTTTATAATTTCTGCTTTCTTACTGATATTCTCATTTTGTTCATATATTGTCTTCCTGGTTTCCTTTAGCTCTTTAAGCATATTTAAGACAGTTCATTTAAAGTCTTTGTGTAGTAAGTTCAATGTCTGGGCTTCCTCCAAGATGGTTTCTGCATATTTATTTATTTTCCCCGTGAATAGGCCATTCTTTTCTGTTTCTTTCTATGCCCTGTATTTCTGATGTTGAAAACTGGGCATTTTGAGTACTAGAATGTGGTGACTCTGGGAATCAAAATCTCTTCTATTCTAAGGGTTTGCTGTTATTGATTGCTGAGGACTGCAGTTGTCTATTTAGCAACGTTTCCAAACCAGTTTTGCAAAGACTGTATTCCTGCTTGTGTGTGGTCACTGAAGTCTCTGTTCTGTTATCTCATCAATCAGCCAGTGGCCTGACAGATATTTCCTTAAATGTCTGAAACCCAAAGGGAAAGAAAAAAAAATTCTACTCTCCTGGTCTTTGAAGTTTGGCTCTGAGGTGGACACTCCTTCAATGTTAAGGCAGTCTGCCTACAACTCTGCCTTAGCTTTCACTCCCTACTTGCTCCACCAGAGGTGGAAGCCTAGCTTCCTCTCATGTCTTTCCTGAGCATGCATCCAGTCCTGGGCATGCATGTTGCATTCTCTGTCTTCCCTGGTATATGCAGTGGCCTTTTTAAGCCCTTTATTCCCCCAAGAAACTTCCCCCACAGCCTCTTCTTTCCAGGGTTTTTGGATCTATCTGCTGCTTGCTCTGTCCCCCATTCCTTGCCCCTGGCAGGCATGCATAGTATATAACTTTAAATCTTTCTACAAATGCTGCCACTTCCCAGAAATCTACTCCTGCCCAAGTGTAGTGACACAGGTCAGCTTCAGTACTGGTCTCTTCAGGAACCACCAGACAGATCAGAATACAGAACCATAATATTTTAAGAAGGTTTGTATTCATTCCCTGGCAACAGCAAGCCGCAAGAAGAATATGGGCTACTATTGTCACAGCTGCCACTGCCTCTCTGGGGAATGACAGATGATAGGCAAGTGAAGACATCACAATACTTTTCACTGGAAATCAGCTGCATCTTCTTCACCAAGCACTCCCTCAGTTGTTTCAAGTGTCTGATTAGATTCTAGAGTTCCAATAATGTTTATTCTGTCAATTTTTGAGATTTTATGATGGTTTCAGTGATGGTACTGATTCTTTGAGTGCCCTACTCTGCCATTTTCTGTGATATCACCTTGGTTTGGCAGTTTCTTAAACTGTAAACACAAGCTTGCCATACAACCAGCAATCTCACTCCTAGGAATCTAACCAAGAGAAATGAAAACATGTCTATACAAAGACTTGCACACGAATGCTCACAGCAGCTTCATTCGTTATAGACAAACAAGTTCATACAACCCAAACTCCCACCAACTGCTGAATGGATAGTCAATTATCAAAAATGGAGTCACACTCTTGATTTTCTATCATTCATGAATCTTCAAAATTATCCTCCTAAAACATGAGTGATTTCATGTTACTATCTCCCTCAAAAGTAGAAAGTGAGTTTGTTTCTAAAATGTAGAACTCGAGGTCCTCTGTGAAATTTCCCTAAACTTACTTTCTAGCCTGTGCTTCTAACTTTACCCCAGTCCCAGTGAATAGTCTTCCTTCCAGCACCTGTAAAAATTTTTGTCATTCTACTCAAATGCCCTCTATTCAGGAAATCTCCCTACTTCTTCTTATATGTCCCCATATAATTTATGTATTATAGCAATCACTTATGATTACAGTAGGTATATACATTTGTTGCTTCAACTAAATACTGATGCAACTATGTAACATCTAATTTGGTAAGAGTATGCTACTCACTTTGAACTGTTAGCATAGCCTAGGTATATAGTAGGTACTTGATAAACATTTGTTGACTTCATGAATGTGCACAACATACAAACAAAAAAGCTAAAGAATATTAGAAGAGATTTAGTAAAACTAGGAAGTATGGGAGAATCATCCAGAAATAAATTTAAACAAATTAAAAATAGGGAAATTTTTTATAGATGTTTTATCATAATATAAAAGCTCTGGAGCTTTCGGACAGACACTTGGCCCAAAGCAGAAGCAACTACTGCAATTCCTCATACATAAGTGCCTGCTGAATGAACAATATGACTAATTGGTAGAAACAAACAATGAAAAAAAGAAAACACTGAGCTTCTACATTGTGCCAACAATGCGTGAAACACGTACTTAGGTGAAACCCTCATCAGACTTTGGGAAGCAAAGAGTAAATGGAACAAAGCCAACACATGCCGGGAGCCACTGCCAGGGGCTTGTGTGGAAAGAATTTGTATTGCTGCAGATGGGAATCATTTGAATGGTGCCTCATGAAATGGGCCAGGCTGGGCCTGGGGGAAGGTAGTGGTGAAGTGAGGCCGGGTTCCTGAGAAAATATGAGGAAATGGAATTAATCACAGCGGTTTGACTCATAGTCTTTGATTCATATTTGACACACAGCACAATGCCTGCATAGGGCTTGAGATGGTTCAAGAAAGTGAACTGAGGAGAGCCATCAAATCATAGACAGAAAGCTTGGTTACCGCTATGTACAAAGCCATTGCTAACCCTCCCCTCCGCAGGCATAAGTAAGCCATTTTCAGCATGTAAACATTCAGACTTGACTTTTGCTGCTCTGAATTACAGACACGGAATGGCATACCACTATAAACAGATGATGGCCCAGCTCCTCCAGCTAGCACGCTGGTGATTTCATAGTGAAAATATTGTTTGTTTCACTAAAACCTGATAGAAATTAGTCAATTTAAAAGCAAAACAACTCTTAGCCACTGAGGACTTTAAGTATGTTAGGACTAATAGTTTTAAACTACCCTCCAAAAAAAGAAGGAAAAAACCCACCACTCTATAATTTAAGTATATATTCAGAAGAAATGCTAAGAATGAAATAAGGCACTACGGTCTTTGAACCCTGTATATAATTAAAGAACAATTCTCATGAGACAGAAATATTTTGTAAATGAATCAAACTAAAAGAAAATAATAAATACTGACAGATTAATAGGTACAAGGCTTGCACTAGGTTATACAGCAAAGCAATATAAAGATGTTTTCTTCAGGAAGTAAAGATAAATACATGTTGATTGATGAAAGTTATATTAAACATTAATAACTTTTTGATGCAATGGCTTTACATGGGATAGTCTACACAATTTTTTTTTTTTTTTTTTTGCTGAACTACCCTATATCACCACCACCCAGCCATGTTTGTACAAGCTGCACTTGAACCCATGGATCATAACTGATCCAAGGATGGACACATGACTCAAGCTGATCCAGTATGTCTGTCTTGGAGAAACCTGAAATTGAGAGCCAGACCACCACTCTGGGAAGTTGCTTGAACTGAGGATATACAGATGGGTCGTTTGGCCACGTGACTGTCAAGACAGTGAAAGCTGTTCTGCAGAAGACAACATCTTTTGAGAGAGGAGAATGAAGCAGACTTAGAGAAAGTAAATGGGATAAGGCAACAGAAGACCCCAGAAAAAGAAAGCACAATAGAGAGCCTGAAGACTGTGTGGACCACGAGGGCATTCCCATTCCTGGTCCTAGACCCTAAGGAGTCTCTCTACCTTTCCTGCCCTTGGAGACAAGGATATTCTTCAGGTCCTTCTAATACATCCTTATTGTATAACTGGGCTTATTTGAAGGGGCTTCCATTACTTGCCACCAAAAAGCCTTAACAACCACAATGCTCATTCAATTCTATTATGCAGTGACAATGAGGAATATGGAATGTGGATGGGAGATTTTTTTTTTCCAAAAAGACTGTCTAGGACATCATGATTGAATATAGATAATAAAAGAAAGGGCAGAATCAGGTTCCAAATTATTTGCTGTTTGCTTTTGGTCAATCTCCAGAGTGCTAAGCAGTTACTTTTTTAAAATAATTTTTCCAGTTTTATACTTGTTTTCTCGGAAAGAGGATCAATGGACTCTTTATTCTGCCACAGATGGAAGTCCCACCACAACTGACTTTTTTTTTTTTTTTGAGACAGAGTCTCACTCTGTTTCCCGGGCTAGAGTGCCATGGCGTCAGCCTAGCTCACAGCAACCTCAAACTCCTGGGCTCAAGCGATCCTTCTGCCTCAGCCTCCCGAGTAGCTGGGACTACAGGCATGTGCCACCATGCCCGGCTAATTATATATATATATATATATATTTTAGTTGGCCAATTAATTTCTTTCTATTTTGAGTAGAGACGGGGTCTCACTCTTGCTCAGGCTGGTTTCGAACTCCTGACCTTGAGTGATCTGCCCACCTCGGCCTCCCAGAGTGCTAGGATTACAGGCGTGAGCCACCGTGCCTGGCCCACAACTGACTTTTGTAATTGTCTTTTAAACTTTTTCTTCTTTGCCTTTATTAATTTTTTAAAAATTTGTTTTTCTCTGCATTAGTGGAAAAGTTACATATACTATTTATGTTAAGTGGTTACCTAAGATATTTTATCATGCATACTCATCAAAGTCTAAATAAGTCCATGTCTCAGTCCTCCTCACGAACACATGAATTTAGAACATTTTAATTTCAATCAACCTTGTATTATGCACTTCGAAATTCTAACTTTAAAAAATAACCCTCACGTGACATTATTATGCTTTTATTATATAGTCACTGTTTGACATATTTACCATATTCTTTGTTTGCTCTTTATTCCTTGCATCTCAAAACTTCCTTCTTGGATCATTTTCCTTCTACCTGAAGATTATACTTTCATTCTACAATGTGTGTCTACTAGAAGTAAACTCTTTCCATTTCTATTTATCTGACATTGAGACAGAGATTATTTGCTGGGTATAGGAAGTTTGATATTATTTTCTCTGAGCATAGTGAGGCTATCAGTTGATTGCTTTCTGGTTCCATTGCTGCTGTGGAAGGGTCAGAGTTTGCCAGTATATCCAATCCATTCCCTCTGGCTGCTTTAAAAATCTTCTCATCCTTGGTAACTGCAGTTCCATTATAATGTGTTCAGGCATGAATTTCTTTATATTTTTGTTTGGATTTTATTGAGTTTCTTGAAACTAGATTTTTTAAAATGCATAAAATACATCTTACAGAATGTAGAAAAAAGCACAAAACGTAATATGGTTTAACAGAATTTTGCCAGCACCCCAGGAGCCCCCGGGCATTCCTCCTCCCCATCACACACCTTTCATGTTCCTTTTTTCCTCAAAAAATAACAACTATCTTGATTTTTATACAAATTCCTTCTTTGTTTTTCTTTTCTTTAGATTTTTTCCACTTAATCATGCAACCCTAAACATGACAGTTTAGTTTTTGCCTGTTTGTAAGCTTTATAGAATCATAAAACATAAATTTTGTTTGGCTTCTACTGTTTAGTATCTTGTTTGGGAGATTCATCCATGATGTTGTATGTAGCTCTATATTGTTTGTGCCCTTCAATTCTAAATGGTATTTCATAATAAGAATACATCACAATTTGGTATTTTTCTATTCTGGTAACAAACATTTGGGTTATTGCAAGTTTGGGGCTATTACAGATAATGCTGTGGTGACATTCTTGTGCATGTTTCTTGTTAGACATGTGTACATGTTTCTTTGGGACATATACCTGGGGATGTGTGTATCTTCAAATTTTATAGATAATATCAAAGTGTTTGTATCAATTACTGTCCCACCAGCAATATGAGAATACCTATTGTTCCATATCCTAATAATTGGTACAGTTAGTCTTTTTAATATTAGCCATTCTGGTGGGTATGCTGTAGAATCTCATAATGATTTAAAATTGCTTTTCCTTTATTTTACTAATGGACTTAACTTGTTTACTGGCCATTTAAGTTTTGGGTTTGTTTTGGTGAATGGTCTGATCAAATTGCTTGCCTACTTTTCTAATGGATTTTCTGCCTTTACCTGCCAGACATACTACTTATGATTGCTTTTACCATTTAATGTATCTAAGATATATTCCACATCAATAAATAAAAATTGAATTCGTTTTTCAAGGCAATAAGGTAAGCCATTGCATAGACATACAATGTATTGTAATTTAAAAAATTTTATTGTGGTTAAATACAGATAATATAAAATTAATCATCTTAACCACCTTTAAATGTACAGTTCAGTGGTATTAAATACATTTATAATTCTATGCAACCATTCTCACCATCCATCTCCATAACTCTTTTCATCTTGTAAAATTGAAACGTTTTACCTATTAAACACTAACTCCCCACTTCTCCCTCCCGCCACCTCTGGTAACCATCCTTCTTTCCAGTTCAGACTACTCTTAATATCTCATATAAGTGCTCTTTGTGACTTCCTTATTTCACTTAGTATAATGTCCACAAAGTCCATCCATTTTGTAGCATATGTCAGAATTCCCTCCTTTTTAAGACTGAGTAATATTTCATTGTATGGAATATCACATTTTGCTTATCCATTCATCCTTTGACGAATACTTGGATTGCTTAGAATACTAGCTATTGTCAATAATGCTATTATTAACATGGATGTACTATCTTTTCAAGACCCTGCTTTCAATTCTTCTGGGCATGTAGCCAGGAGTGAAATCACTGATCATATGGTAATTCTATTTTTAATTTTTTGAAGAACCACCATACTCTTTTCCACAGTGGCTCTGCCAGTTTACATTCCTACCAACAGTGCCCAAGGGTTCTAATTTTTCCACTTCCTCACCAATGCTTGTTATTTTTGTTTTTTGGATAGTAGCCATTCTAATGGGTGTGAGGTGGTATCCCATTGGTTTTTGTTTTTTGGGTTTTTTTGAGACAAGGTCTTACTCTGTCTCTCAGGCTGCAGTGGCATGATCATATCACTGCAACCTTCAACTCTGGGGCTCAAATGATCCTCCTGCCTCAGCCTCCCATTTAGCTGGGACTACAAGTGCATGCTACTATGCCTAGCTAATTTTTCTATTTTTAGTAGAGATGGGGGACTTGCTCTTGCTCAGGCTGGTCTTAAACTCCTGACCTCAAGCAGTCCTCCCATCTCAGCCTCCTAGAGTGCTAGGATTACAGGTGTGAGCCACCGTACCCAGCCTGTAGTAAGTTTTGAAATCAAGAACTGTGAGTCCTCCAGCTTTGTTCTTTTTACAAGATTATTTTGGCTATTCAGGGTCCTGTAAGATTTCATATGAATTTTATTATTTTTATTTATTTATTTTTGAGACAGAGTCTCATTTTGCTGCCCTGGCTAGAGTGCAGTGATGTTGTCGTAGCATACTGCAACCTCAAACTCCTGGGCTCAAGAGATCCTCCTGCCTCAGCCTCTTGAGTAGCTGGCACTACAGGCACATGCCACCATGCCCAGCTAATTTTTCTATTTTCAGTAGAGACGGGGTCTTGCTCTTGCTCAGGCTGGTCTCGAATTCCTTACTTCAAGCAATCCTACTGCCTTGGTCTCCCAGAGTGCTAGGATTACAGGCATGAGCCACCACACCCAGTCTGAGATCTTTATTTCTTCACATGGTTTTGAGTTGCTGTCTAGGGTCTTTTTATTTCATCCTGTAGGACTCTCACAAACATTTCTTGCAGGCAGATATAATGGTAACAACTCCCTCAGCTTTTAGTTATCTGAGAATGTCTTAATTTCTCCCTCACTTTTGAAGGACAGTTTTACCAGATACTGCATTCTTATTTTTTTTTCTTTTCGTGCTTTGAAAATGTCATCCCCCTGCTTTCTGCCCTCCAAAGTTTCTAATGAGAGATCTTATTAACGATGCCTTATATGTGACAAGTTGCTTCTCTGTTGGTGCTTTCAAGTTTTTCTCTTTGTTAATGGCTTTCAAAAGTTTGATTATAAAGTTTTTCAGTGTGGGTCTCTGAATTCTTCTTTTTGGAGTTCGTTGAGCTTCTTGGATGCTTATATTCATGCTTTTCATCAAATTTGGGAAGTTTTTAGCCATTAGTTGCTCAGATATTCTTTTGCTCCTTTCTTCTGAGACTCCCTCAATGTATAAGTTGGTTTTTTTTATAGTGTCACACAGTTCTGTTATGCTCTGTTCACTTTTCTTCAGTATTTTTTTCTTTCTATTTCTAAGACTTGATAATTTTCATTGCTCTACCTTCAAGTTTGCTGATTATTTCTTCTTCTGCTCAAATCTGTCTTTGAATCTCTCTAGTGAATTTTTCATTTCAATTATTGTAGTTTTCAGCTCCAAAATTTCTTTTGGGTTTCTTTTTAGCTTTTCTATCTCTATACTGATATTTCCATTTTGTGTATACATTGACTTTCTCCACATCTTACTTTAGTTATCTTAGCATCTTTAATACAATTTTTAAAAATCTTTGTCTAGTAGATCTGTCATCAGGTTGTTTTCATGGACAGTTTCTGGTGATTTTTTTTTCTTTGAATAGGCCATACTTTCCTGTTTTTTTGTATGTTTTATGATTTTATTGTTGAAAACCGGATATTGGAATCTAAAAACGTGGTAACATTGGAAATTTGGTTCTCTTCCTTCCCTAGGGTTTGCTGTTTTTATTTTTTAAAATTATTTTTGTTTTACTAATAGTTGTAGACTGTCTCTGTGCCAAGGATAAGCCTGAGGTATACGAGGTCTGTCTGGAAAATATCCAGCCATTGTTAATATAACAAGAATGGTTTGTGCAACATTGATGTAACCTGACAGCCAAGTAGAGTCAACTGTAATGTGTATGTGTGAACAATGACGACTTTACCATACTAGTCAGGGGGTGCTAGATATCATTGAGTGAGCATGTGTAATGTGTGGCCGTCACATTCAAAACAACAAATCTGCATCAAATTTTGCAGTAAGCTTGAACAATCCTCCACAGAAACTATTCGGATGATTCAGAAGGCTTTCAGGGACTATGCAATGAGTGCAGCGCAAATAAAAGTGTGGCACAAATGCTTCAAAGATGGTGGAGAATCTGTTGAAAGTGATCCATGTTCTGGAAGGCCTTCAATGAGCAGAACAGCTGAGAATGTTGAATGTGTATGGGTGAGGTTAAGAGACACTGGGAGAACTGTGTGAGGTCCCAAGGTGCCTACTTTGAAGGGGACTGAGGCGTCATTGTCCTAAGTACAATGTTTCTTGTACCTTGCATCTTCTTCATTAAATGTCTTTATTTTTCCTATTACATGGCTGGATACTTTCCAGACAGACCTTGTCAACTTAAAGTATTCTTACATCTATTCAAAATCGGCATCTTTCTCTTGGCATGTTGGTCACTTTCTAATTTTCTATGTGTATGTAATTGCTTTTTTTTTTTTTTTTTTTTTGAGACAGACTCTTGCTCTGTTGTCTGGGCTACAGTGCAGTGGCATCATCATACCTCACTGCAACCTCAAACTCGTATGCTCAAGTGATTCTTCTGCCTCAGCCTCTGAGTGGCTGGGACTACAGATGTGCATGCCAGCACACCAGCTAATTTTTCTATTTTTTTGTAGAGATGTTAGGATTACAGGTATGAGCCACCATGCCTGGCCTACAATTTCTTTTGAATGCCTAATCCTTAATGTCTGGCTCCCAAAAGGGGAATCAAAAAAATTAAGAGGGAGTCTGCTGGCCCTTTAAATTCCCTGAAAGTTGCTTCAGTTGGAGGTGCAACAATGGTCACCTGCCTCTTCACACCTCTGTGATCAGAAGCAACAATCAGAGCACCAATCCCTGATATTTGGTAGAGGGTGCTAGCCCCCACAAACTGTGCAGGTTACTCAGGAACATGTGCACAGCTGCCTACCATGGGGCTGGGGCTAGGGGATGGGTAGCTGCTACTCTACTAAGAGCTAAAATTAACCACAATTTACTGCTCTAGTCTTCCCCTGGAAGTTGCAAGCCTTTAATAGACTCCAGAGTTCGAAATATTAATAGTTACATCACACAGATTCTGCCAATGCAATTGTTATCAAGGTGGGGAGACACATTCCTGGTTCTTTCTACTTGGTCATCTCCCCAGTATCCTCTAATATAGTGTAATTTAACCAATCTTCTATTGATAATCATTTGGGTTATTGGGGCTCAACATTTAGCAAAGCCTAATAAAATGACCTCTATAAAGAGTCTATTAATTCATATTTCTACCAACAATGTGTCAAAGTGCTTATTTTGGAGAGAGTTTAAAAAATTTTTGGTTCCTATAATTTTTGTAAACCTTGCCAGATGGCCTGGGTATATACCATGGTCTATGATCTCATTCAATTTTGTGGCCTCAGTCCTATCCATACACATTCTGAGGTATCTTATATATCTAGCTTAGGTTTCTCTTTTCATCTGCAAAGCTGATTACATTATCTTTTCCCATAAACCTGTGTTTACCCCAGGAAATGGCTATTCTACAATGCATTTGCTTTTGCCAAATACCTGGGCTTCATGTCTTTGATTCCATTTCCTCCTCTTTCCTTATACTCAACTAAATAAATCTTAACTCCTATTGATTTTACCTCCTAATTATATCTTGAATTTCCCCTACTCTGGTAAATAAATCTTTTCCTCCTCTTGGATTACTGTACTAGCCTTTAAATGGAGCCCTGCCTCTAGACTTGATCCTTCCATGCACTTCGTAAGTCACACTACAATCAGAGCGAGCTTTCCAAAATGCAGACCTGGTTATGATCCTCCCATGTAGCCTTTGCAGAAAGTACCAAATCTTCACTGTCATTTCCAAAGCCTGTTGTGATCTGGCTACCTCCTTCTGGCACTT
Source organism: Cheirogaleus major (assembly GCA_963574435.1). Taxonomy (NCBI): domain Eukaryota; kingdom Metazoa; phylum Chordata; class Mammalia; order Primates; family Cheirogaleidae; genus Cheirogaleus; species Cheirogaleus major. Next base: position 15,429 of record CAUYPO010026577.1, read on the forward strand.
GACCCTTCAGCCTCACAATCATATTCACTCCCTTTGAGGTGGAAGAGGAAGAAGAACCAGCAAAGGAGATTAAGAAGTGAGACACAAGAGAGTGGGGCTGTAAAAACTAGAAGAATTGAGTGTTTGAAGGAGGATCACCTATGCTGAATATTGCTAAATCCTTCTTTCGCTCTTTAATAACACCAGATATGTACTATCCTGTATGTTTCCAAAATAGCCCACATCTCCCCATAGAAATGATCACACTGTTTAATACAGAGGCAGTAATTTGTGTGATTCCTTAGTATAGACTATTGACTCTAATAGACTCTAAGAATGAACTATGCTTTACTGTTACAAATTTCAGCAATGAGCGTAAGATGCACTCAATAAAAATGTGTTGAATGACTTAATCACTGAGACACATATATGTAGGTCTTCAAGGAATTTATGTACTGTTCGGGGAAAATATAATAGATGGAAACCACCATTCATAACATCAGGCAGGGTGAAATGAGTACTAGTGAAGTAGTCCAACCAGTGTGCTATGGGAGCACTATGGAGTTAGAGAATGCTTTTTGGAAGAGATGATATTTAAGTTAAGGCCTGAAGAAAAGAGCAGGCTATCAAAAAGTAGAGGCTTGAGGTTTTAAAAGAATAGTCCCAGCCTGGGCAACACAGTGACACCCCATCTTGAAAAAAAATTAGCCAGGCATGACAGCACACGCCTCTAGTCCTAGCTGCTTGGGAAGCTGAGGCAGAAGGTTCACTTGAGCCCAGGAGTTTGGGAGTTCAAGGCTGAAGGAAGCTATGATTGTGCCCCTGCACTCCAGCCTGGGTGACAGAGCAAGATGCCATAAAAAAAAAAGAAGACGAAGAATCCTTGTACATGTACAAAAAACGTCAGTAATTTCCACAATTCTTATAAAAATGTCATAAATAAATCCTTGGGGAACAGTTTGAAAACCCCACTCACATATCTGGCAGAATTAAAATAAAAATTTTCTTTAAAAATAAAAATATAGCACAATAAACACATTTAACATTAATTTTTTCTTTTCCTGGACACTAAAAAATTCTAATGGAAATGAAAATGATGATATCATTAACAGTAATGGGGAAAAAATGAGGCTGTGGACAAACACACTATGTTTTGATTTATTAAACCTCAAGTGAATGTCTCTTTATCCCTCCATGAGTGATGGGTTGCATTAGTAGCCAAAGTCTTCTTTTTCATTAAATACTTTTGTAAATATTGTGGTCACCCTGGTTTACAGCCATCTTCTTCAGACAGTATATCAGTGGAAAAGAATCCCCATTCCCAGCAAATGTTAAAACTACCATATGTATAATCTTCTCAGAAACCTCATGCTAAGCATGGGTTTTAAGGTTTGCAGGAGGAAAATTATAGGGAAAAGAACAGTTATGGAGGCTGTGGCTATGGCTGCCTGCTTCCCAAAGCCAGAACACCACACCCTAAATTGTGAGAGGTAAACAACCTAAGAAATCTCTAATGTTCTCACTGTAAAGATAAGAAAACAGAGTTCCAGAAAGGGAATGTGACTCATGCAATCCTTGCTGTGAAGCAAGCAGCCTAGCCAAGATCTGAACTCTGGTTTTGACCCTTTTGCAGTGATCTGTCACCAATTCTGCTCTCTAGGCACTCAAGTAATCTGGTTTTCATCTAAAGGCATCTGAATCCTACGGCTTTATGGAAGTGTGGACCCATGGTGATGAGAGTGGTTTCTGTTGATGTGGGCTGCAGGATATAGTTCTATGTGTCCTTCAGTGTCTATTGGGGGAAAGAAGTGATGACTAGTGATTCCAGCTTGATTGCTGTAGGAAAAGGAAAGCATAACAACTTGGATTTCTTCTCAGTTCTCCCATTTATCAGCATGTTAGGCAAATTCTTTAACTCTATGAAGCTTTCGTTTCCTCATTTAACCTCTGTGACACCTCAGTTTTCCTATTTTATAAATGAGGATAATAATACACACCCTTGGGTTGTGCACAGCAAAGAACCAGGTATCTGGCACCCAGGAGGTACTCCTTCATGCTGGCTCCCTTTGTTTCCCTCCATCTGGCTCCCCTTGTCATCTGTCATGTATAGTGTGTGCAGGAATAGGTAAGTACCTGATTCTGCCAATGAGCATACCAAAACTGTCTATTTCTAGGTTGCTTTAAAATTCTATAAAACTGTTTAAATGCTGAATAACAAATAACGTTTTTACCTTTGAATGCATACTCCTATGACAATAAATGACAAAGTAGTTTTTAAGGAAGGAAATTAAACTATAAATGCCAAATGTTGTTTTCTTTGTACAGAATTTCTCCTGTAACTTAAACTCTTCCTGAACTCTTGTCAGAATATTATAAGTGGTTAGTTCTGACATGTGTGATTAAAAAAAGAAAGAAAGAAAGAAAAAGAATATTACAAGTGTTGAAATAGGTTGGTTTAGATAAGCAAAAAAATTTCCTATATTCTGTAGGGACAGAATATAAACTTACTATATCCATCCAAGCCTAAACTTAAATAATAGCTATAAAAAGCAACATGAAGCTGAAATTAAAAAAAAAAAAAAAAAGCAACATGAAGCTAAATTTTAACATCCTTCCAATCAATAAAACCAGTGGTTAGGTTAAATCCTGCATTTTTGCAGTTCCATGAATTATCTACAATAAGGAATATAGGAGGAATAACAAGTTCTGGCAGTGTAGGGGAGGAACAGGTAAGATAGTATGTCCTGCTCTTCTGGATGTGCTGGGACAGTGCCTGGGAGAAATGAAAGTCAAGGTGACCAAATAAAATCTAGCAATTTGGGTATGAAGCTTAGGAATATTTAGAGCTTAAAACAGATATGTAACTCATTAGCATACGTTAAAGCAATGTGACTAATGGAGGTGCTCTTTTATGTTTATATAATGAATGAAGCAGACCATGAGGGAGAGCCAGAATGGGAAGAGAAGAGGGCCAACAGGGATCTGGGGAGCATCAACATTTAAGATATGGACAGGGTTGGGGGCAGTACAAGATATTGAGGAAAAAAGTCAGAAAAATAGTGAGCAGAATGACTTCCAAGAATAGGGTAAACAATAAGAAAATGACAAGAAAAGAGCTGGGCATGGTGGCTTATGCCTGTAATCTCAGCACTTTGTGAGGCTGAGGCAGGATTGCTTGAGGCCAGGAGCTCAAGACCAGCCTGGACAACATAATGAGAAACAGGCTAAAAAATAAATGAAAGCAAAAAGAAAAGAGGGAAGGGAAGGGAAGAGAAGAGAGGGAGAGAGGGGGAGAGAAGGAGAGGGAGAAAGAAAAGAGAGAAAGAAAGAAAGAGAAAGAAAGAGAGAGAAAGAAAGAAAAAGCAAGCAAGCTGACAAAAAGAAGGTGGATTACATGGGTTTGGAGCCACTGGGACTTTTGAGAGGACAGTTTTACTAGAGCCATGAATGCAGAAGCAGAATTGCAGAATAAGCATAAACGGGAGGTGAACGTTTCCCATAGATTATTTTTTAAAAGAAATCGAGTGGAGAATGCAATGAAGGAATAGATGGCAGTTTGAGGACAAACAGGATGTAGGAAGATTCTTTTTAGCTGGCAGAAGCTTAAGTATATTAGTAGAATAAGAACAAATTAAGATTAAGCATACTGCCTTGCTCCTGATTCAAGTATGCTGTCAGACAGGCTCCATTTGTGACCCCACTTGGACACAGTCACTGTTCATCGCTGTCCATCTGAGCTCTAATGTCATGCTCTCTAGATAGTTTAGTCTGCTTAAGAATTTGCATTCAGGTTTATGTCATGAGTCCAAAAGGATGGACACGGGGGAGGTATGAATTCATACCCAAAACTAGACCAGCCAACTTCCTGACCCAACACCAAGGGATTTATGACCAAGTTACTCACCTTTTAACATTCAGATGTTATCTTTTGCTGTCATGGACAAGTTCATGATGATGCTCTCTTCAGTTATGATATACGAACCTACTGGCTGCTCACATGTTTATCTATTTTATTTTTTGTCTCTTCCAAACTAGACTATGTCAAACTGGTATCTTTGATTTGTGTTACATTTATGGTAGAACTTCCCTTATCTCACAAGCAAATTACATTTAAAAACATAGGACAGGCCGGGCACAGTGGCTCATGCCTGTAATCCTAGCACTCTGGGAGGCCAAGGTGGGCGGATCGTTTGAGCTCATGAGTTTGAAACCAGCCTGAGCAAGAGTGAGACCCCATCTCTACTAAAAATAGAAAGAAATTAATTGGCCAACTAAAATATATAGAAAAAATTAGCCGGGTGTGGTGGCGCATGCCTGTAGTCCCAGCTACTCGGGAGGCCGAGGCAGAAGGATTGCTTGAGCCCAGGAGTTTGAGGTTGCTGTGAGCTAGGCTAACGCCACGGCACTCTAGCTCGGGCAACAGAGTGAGACTCTGTCTCAAAAAATAAATAAATAAATAACAAATAAAAACATAGGACATCATTTTTGGGAACTATGCTATATAATAATAAGACCATTACACCTAACTCTTTACCATATAACAGTATTATATATATCTCACCCAGAATATTTTCTTGCCTGAAAACTATGGCTTCTATTCATGACAATTTTGATTCAGATGCATCAACTCTAAGATCATCTCAAGGCGAAATAATATCTTTGCAACACTGAATGTTCATTCCCCAAGTGTGGTCTCTGCTCCTCCTTATATTTAAGTCTTCTTTAATTTTATAATTTTCTCTGAGGAAAATTATAATTTTATAATATTCTCTGAGGATATCTTACTCATTTTTTTGTTATATTCTTAAGCACTTGATATATTTTTAAAATATACTTGATATTTCAATCACTTCTTTTCCTTAATTTTATTATCTCACTGTATAAAGATATAATTTATTTATTTTATTTTTTGGCAGTCTAACTTTTTTTTTTTTTTTCCGACACAGAGTCTCACTCTGTTGTCCGGGCTAGAGTATCTTTATGGGATGAACAAAATGTTCTAAAAATAGGTAGTAGTGATGGCTCCCAACTATGAATATATTAAAAACCACTGAACTATATAAAGTGTGCCTTTTATGGTACATAAATTATATCTCACTAAAGCTGTTATTAAAAACATACTCAATGGTGAAATATTAAAAGTTTTCCCTTCCTTGGAACAAGACAATGAGGCCAACGGAAGGTCCTGGCCAGAGCAGTAAAGCAAGACAAAGAAGAAGAAAGGTATAAGGAAATTAAAAAACTGCCATGTGATTTGTATTTAACTCATGCTAGTTTTGAGCTCGGGGCTTCATGAAGCATATGTAACTGCAGTTGGTTCATGAAAATCTTGTTGATGTTCTCATTGTTATAATTAATATTGACAATTTAATTGCATATAACTCATGCACAGAAAATAAAAATAAATTTTTCATTAAATTAGAAAAAAAAAAGAAGTAAATGAAGGAAAAATTGTTATTATCCCCTGAGCATATGATTGTATATATAGAAAATCTGAAAGAATTTTCAGATAAATTATTAAAATCATCCTTAGAGTTTTCCAGATACACAGTGAATATATAAAAATGAATTGCATTTAGGCCTCCCAGAGAGGCCCAGAATGCTGCATGTGTATCACTAGGAAGGCTCATGGTTCTGCTGTGCTCTTGCGTGATCCACCATGCTGATGGCTCTACTTTAGAGTGTCTTACTGCTTCTACATCGCAAAAGCTCTCTTGCTAGAAAGGTGCACTCTCTGCTCAAAATTCAAGGACGTTCCACCTCACAGAACATCAGACAGTAAACTAATGTGAAAATTGATGCCTGTCAAATCCATTAGGATTAAGATAAATCCTTTATTCCAACTTGGCAAAGGGAACAAAAGGATATCTGAAATGTGAGAGTCCTAATTAGGGGCCTGCCCACCCCATACTTGCCAGAATATAAAGTCTTTTATTACTGCATGTGATCATTGATGTTGGGCAAAGATTTTCCACAACTCAACTATCAGATTGGAAATATATTTTAATAAAAACAAGTTAGGGGCTGATACCCTGTATCCGTTAACAGTCATTCCCCACCCTCTCACTCCCTCACTTTAGGCAACCACTAATGTGCATGTGCTTTCTCCCTATGGATTTGCCTATTAAAGATATTTTATATAAATGGAATTATTCAATATTTGGTCTTCTGTGTCTGGCTTCTTTCACTGAGCATAATGTTTTTTTGAGGTTCATCCACGTTGTAGCATGTGTCAGTATGTCATTCCTTTTTACTGCCAACTAATATTCCATTGTATGGATATGCAACATTTTATTCATCCATTCATCAACTGATAAACATTTACATTGTTTCTAGATTATGGCTGTCATGAATAGAGTAGCTATGAACATTTGTGTGCAAGTTTTCATGTTGACATACATTTTTTTTCAATTCTTTTGGTTATAGATCTAGGAGTGGAAGTATGTTGCTTTCTGTAGATATTCTGTCAAACTAAAGAAGTTCCTTTCCATTCCTACTATGGTAAACATTTGCTTTCTTTCCTTCTTCTTCTTTAAACATTAATGGATGGTGAATTTTATCAAAACCTTTTTCTGCATCTATTAAGATGATCACATAGTGTTTGGATTTTTATCCTTAAATTAACCTATGATTTCTTCAATAACCCAGTATAGTTATGATATATTATCCTATTTATATTATTGTTGGATTTGGTTTGCTAATATATACATATTTTTTAATCTATGCTCATTACTGAGATTGACCTATAAAATTTCCCCTTCTTGTAATGATCTTGGCAGTTTGTAGGATAGTTATGCTGGTCTTAAAAAAATTGTTTGGTAGAATTCACTGATGAACAATATAGGCCTGTGGTATTCTTTGTGGGAATGTTTGAAATAATGGGTTCAATGTCCTTAATAGTTGCAGACAATTCAGATTTTTCTGTTTCTTCTTATAAGAATTTTGTTAAGTTGTATTTTTCTAGAAATTCTTCATATCATCTAAATATACCAATTTACTGGCATAAAATTGTTCATTATATGCTCCTGTTTTCTTTTAAATGCTTTAAGAATCTATGGTGATAGCAATTTTTCTAGTGATCTGTGCTTTTTCTCTTTTTTCAAGCATCAGTCTTCTTACAGCTTTTATTAGACATGCTTTTAAAAAAACAATTTTTGAGATGAAGAAAAAGTATTTGACAAAATTTAACATCCTTTAAAGATAAAAATCCTTGAGGGCCGTGCCTATAATCCTAGCACTCTGAGAGGCCAAGGCAGGAGGATCGCTTGAGGTCAGGAGTTAGAAAACAAACTGAGCAACAGCAAGACCCCATTTCTACTAAAAATAGAAAATATTAGCTGGGTATGGTGGTGTGTACCTATAGTCCCAGCAGCTCAAGAGGCTGAGGCAGGAGGATCTCTTGAGCCCAGGAGTTTGAGGTTGCTGTGAGCTAGGCTCACTCTAGCCCAGGTGACAGAACAAGACTCTGTCTCAAAAAAAAAAGAGAAAGAAAAGAAAGAAAGATAAACATCCTCAAAAAATTAGCTATAGAAAGATTGTACCTCAACATAATAAAGGCCATTTTTTACAAGCTCATAGTTAACATCATACTCAATGGTGAAAAGCTGAAAGCTTTTCCTCTAAGACTAGGAATAAGACAAAGCTGCCCACTCTCACTACTTCTATTCATTCAGCAAGAGTACCAGAACTCCTAGCCAGAGCAATTAGGCAAGAGAAAGAAATAAAAGGCATCCATATTGGAAAGGATAAAGTTAAATTTTCCCTCTTTGCAGATGACATAATCTTACATATAGAAAATCCTAAAGATGCCACCAGAAACTGTTAGAACTGATCAACAAATTCAGCAAAGTTGCAGGATATAAAATCAACTTACAAAAATCAGTAGCATTTCTATACACTAACAGCAAACTATCTGAAAAAGATATCAAGAAAGCAAGCCCATTTATAATAGCTACAAAAAAAAACAACTTAGCAGTATACAAGGAAGTGAAAGAACTCTACACTGAAACCTACTGATGAAAGAAACTGAAAAAGGTTCACACAAGTAAAAGTCAGCTGAGAGTAAAAGAAAAAAAAAAAAAAGAAACTGAAAAAGGCACCAGTAAATGGAGAAAGGTAACCCTTGTTAATGGATTAGAAGAATTATTATTAAAATACCCATACTACCCAAAGTGACCTACAGATTTAATGTAATCCCTATCAAAATTCCAATGACATTCTTTTTTTTTTTTTTTTTTTTTTGAGACAGAGTCTCACTGTGTCACCCCAGCTAGAGCACAGTGGCATCATTCTAGCTCACTGCAACCTCAAACTGCTAGGCTCAAGTGATCCTCCCACCTCTGCCTCCCAGAGTGTTAGGATTACAGGCATGAGCCACTGCACTGGCCCCAGTGACATTCTTAACAGAAATAGAAACAAACAATCCTAAAATTTGTATGGAACCAGGAAAGACCCTGAATAGCTAATGCAATTTTTTTTTTTGAGACAGAGTCTCACTCTGTTGCCTGGGCTAGAGTACCATGGCATCAGCCTAGCTCACAGCAACCTCAAACTCCTGGGCTCAAGCAATCCTTCTGCCTCAGCCTCCCGAGTAGCTGGGACTACAGGCATGCGCCACCATGCCCGGCTAATTTTTTCTATATATATTTTTAGTTGGCCAATTAA
>CAUYPO010026579.1:0-15749 GCA_963574435.1 Cheirogaleus major
CCTTGCCTGGGCCACCTGGGGATTGGACTCGCTTGAAGCTCTGACAGGTGGGGGGGGAGGGGGGGAGGGGCAATGTATGTAACCCTAACAACATTTGTACCCCCATTATATGATGAAATAAAAGCAAAAAAAAAAAAAAAAAAAAAGTAGTGGGAGTCTAGCGGAGAGAGAATGACTAGTTCCTAACTCCATTTGTGAGAGTCAAAGAAGGCTTCATGGAAGAGGTAACGTTTGAACTGGGACTTGAAGAATGAATAGAAGTGTGCCAGAGGAAGAATATAGGGAAAATATTCTGTTCAGACAGGATAGCATGTGCAAAACTATGGAGCCATAAAAGGATTTACAGAAAGCATATTTTCTAGTGGTGTGAGAAGCCTACTGTGCCAGTGCCTGGAGCATAAGAAATGGGTGTGTGGCAGGAGATAAAGTAGGAGAGGGAGTGTGTCAGATTGTCAAAGAATGTGTACATCATAATAAGGAGTTTGGCAGTGAAGAATCAACAGAGATTTTTTTAAAGCAGAAATATATATATATGATATATATATATCATATATCATATATATATATATATATATGATCAAATATTTTTGGTTCTAGTTTTCAGAGAATGGGATTAGTAGCTTGATGGAGGATGAGGGAGAGGCTAGAGGTATGGAGACAGGAAGCTGTTGGAGCAGTCCTAGCAAAGGACAATGAGGGTCTGACCTAAAGCAGTATCTTTGATAGAGAGAATTTAAGAGACATTTTTGAAGTGAGATTGACAGGATTTGGTAACTAGTTGGAAATACAGAGTGAGGCAGAAAGAAGAATGAAGGATTATATCAAGCTTGGCTGTGTAGACATTAACCAAAATGAAGAATACTGAAGAAAACAGGTTTAAGGAAGAATAAGATCAGTTCAGTTTTGAGATGGCTATGGGACACTCAGCTAGGTAGGTAGAACTATGGCTGAGGGCTTCAAGAAGAAAAGCAGAAGAAAATAGCATTTGGAAAAATGTGTGAAATATTCCAGGAAGATAAAGTATAATGAAGATTGAAAACAGGCCGCTGGAATTTAGCAACGAAGGGGCCTTCAAAGGAGTAGTTCAGTGCAGTGGTGGAAGCAGACATAAGATTGCATTGGTTTGAGGTTTAGGAAAGAAAAATTAGAAACAAAGAGACTGTCAAAGAAAAAAAAAGAGATAGTAAAATTAATATCAATAAATTAAAATGAAAAAACAAGGCACAGACTATTAATTAGAGATAAAGTGGGTTATTGTTTTATCAGCAAAAGCTAAAATCTACAATAAACATATGAATCATTAATGGTCATACACCGAATGATGTAGTATGACAGTTTATAAAACAAAAACTGTTATAAGAAGTTGACAACATTGTAATCCTTATGGGAAACATTATCATACCTACTTATGGTTAGTTTTAGTTGCATGTAAGGAAAAACCTAAAATAGCAGAAGTGTAAACTGGGTAGTAGTTTATTTCTCCCTTATGGGAAAGAAGTCTGGATATAGTTGGTCCAGGGCTATATGTCGTGCTGTTCTGCTATCATTAGTCTATTGCTGGAAAATGTAGTCTTTTATTTTGGGTAGCATTATGCCCATGTAAAAATTAGGCAGGCCTCTGTTACCAAGAAGAAACGTAAGATCAGATGTTGGGTTAGCAAATAGCAAATTATAACTGTATTAGTCTTGGACAGATCAGATACATACACACACACAAAAAGAGAGCAGATAAATTGAATAATATAATTGATGTTTGACTCTATACATATATCTATATCTATAACATTCTACCCTACATGGTACACACATTTTTACCAAATGTTCATAAAATATTTATAAAAATATTTTCATATCTAAGACCACACAAGAGACCATATATTACAAAAAGCAGAAGTAGTTTAGCCCATAATTTCATAGTGTCTGATCACAGCTCAATGAACCTAAATATAAATCTGAAGGTAAATAAAGAGAATAAAACCATGAAGGATATAAAAAATCTACCCTACTAAATAATTTTTAGGTCAAACATAAAAAACGGAACTCCAATTATATTCTATTTAAACGATAATAATGAATGAAACATTAACAATTTAGGAAATGCATCAAATGCTTTATTCAAAGGAAAAGCCACATGACTTTTTGTCAAACAAGAAAGGAGAAAAATAAACCATGAAGGTAGAAGAGGGAAAATAAAAGAAAATTAGGAAAGTATAAGTAAATAATTATTATAGATATAAGAAGAAATGAAACAGAAAACAGAAACCCAGAAAAACTGATAAGTAAGTAAATATAAGAGCCACTTTTTGAAATGACTCATAAATGACAAATCCCTGGCAACAATAATCAATAATATAAAAGGAGAAAAAGAATTTTATATAGCACAACATAAATGTAATATAGTGAGTTGAATAGTGTCCCCCCCCAAAAAATTCATGTCCATTCTGAAGTTCAGAATCAGACCTTGTTGAAAATAGGTCTTTGCAGATATAATGAAGTTAAGATGAGGTCATACTGGATTGGGGTGGGCCCTAAATACAGTGACTAATGTCCTCATAAACAGAGGGGGCACACAGAAAAGCACAGAAACATGGGGAAGGTGGTTATGTGAAGATGGAGCTAAAGATTGGAGTTATGCTGACATATACCAAGAGATACAAGGAGCTCCCAGACAATGGAAGAGGCAGGAAGAATTCTCTCCCTATAGCCTTTTGAGGGAGTGTATCCCTGCAGACTTTGATTTTGGGCTTCTAGCCTCCTACAAAGTCTAAAATTGTAAGAAAATAAACTTCTGTTCTTTTAAGCCCCTCAGTTTGTTGTACTTTGTGTAGCAGCCCTAGGAAACTAATGTATATAAAAGCTTAATAATTGAGGGCTAAATATATTATAGGGACTGTTTAAGTGTTTTATGCTTTCACACACATTGATTGATTTAATCCGTGTAAGAACCCAGTGGAGTAGGTACTTAAATAAGTGGTATTTTACAGGTAAAAATACTGAGAATTTAAGTAATATGTCCAAGTAAAGGATTCAAACTTAGGTAGATTGCCTTTAGAGCTATGGTCTAAATCACCACGTTGAACTTCCTCTCAGATGTAGTACAGACACAGTAGATTTTAAGAGAGAGAGAGGAAGAGAGTAAGAGAGAAAGCAAGGGGAAGGAATTAGATTGTTATAAATTTAAATCTTGGTGAAATTACAAAAAAAGACTAAAAAAAGTAGAAAATTAATAACCGTGAAAAAGTCATCAAATAACTATCAATTCTTCCACAACAAACCACACAACAAAACCAACCAAACAAAAAACAAACACAAATAACACCTCATAGAGTTCCATAGGTGAGTTCTTTCAAACATTGAAGAAAGAGATAATTTCTATGAGATTTTAGTTGTTCCAGAAATAAGGAATGTCTCTAATTTTTTAAAATAAAACTAGCGTAGCTCTGAAAATTGTATCTGACAAAGACAAAACCAAAAAGAAAAAAAAACCAGACAAAACTCACTTATGAATATTGATTTAAAATTTTAGATAATATGTTACTCAAATGAATAAAGCAGTGTATGGAAAGAATAATACTCAGTGACCTAGAAGGACTCATTTTAAGGATTCACAGATAGTTTATTAGAAAATTTTTTGTTATTTTTAATTGGCAGGTAAAATTGTATGTATTTATTTTGTACAGCATAATATTCTGAAATATATATACACTATGAAATGGCTAAATGTGGCTACTTAACATATGTATTACCACACATACTTATTTTGTAGTGAGAACATTTAAAATTTATTCCTAGCATTTTTCAAGAATATAATATATTGTTATTAACTATAGTCACCATGTTGTACAATAGATTTCTTGAACTTATTCTTCCTATCTAAATTGAAGATAGGAAGATGTTTTTGCAAATGACAAGATTTCCTTCTTTTTGTGGCTGAATAGTATTCCATTGTGTGCATATACCACATTTTCTTTATCCATTAATCTGTTGTTGGACACTTAGGTTGATGCTATATCTTGGCTATTTTGATAATGCTGCAATAAATATGGAAATGCAGATATCTCTTCAACACACCAATTTCATTTCCTTTGGATATACACTTAGTAATGAGATTGCTGGATTATATGATAATTCTATTTTTATTTTTTCAAGAAACTCCATATTGTTTTTTATAATGGCTGTACAACTTTACATTCCCACCAACAGTGTGCAAGTGTTCCCCTTTCTCTGAATTCTCACCAATATTTATTATTTTTGTCTTTTTGATAATAGCCATTCTAACTAGAGTGAAATGATACCTCATTATAATTTTGACATGGGTTTTCCTGATGATTAGTGATGTTGAACATTTTTTCATATATCTGTTGGCCATTTATATATCTTCTTTTGAGAAATGTCTATTCAGTTCTTTTGCCCACTTTTAAATCAGATTATTTGGTTTTTGCTATTGAGTTGAGTTCCTTATATAGTCTGGTTATTAAGCAATCTCTTGTCAGAAGGATAGTTTGAAATAATTTCTCCCATTCTGTAGGCTGTCTTTTCACTTTGTTGCTTGTTTTCTTTGCTGTGTAGAAGCTTTTTAGGTTTACATAATTCCATTTGTTTATTTTTGTTTTTGTTGCCTTGCTTTGCTGTGAGGTCTTACCCAAAGAATTACTATAGGTTTTTGCTTTGTAGTTATCACGATGCTTACAGAAAACATCTAGTAGATATAACAGTTTATTTTAAGCTGATAACAATTTAACTTTGATTGCAAAAAAGAAACTCTACACTTTTACTCCATTCACCTCCCCATCAATTTGGAATTTTTGATATTACAATTTACATATTTGTATATTGCATATCCCTTGACAAATTATTGTAGCTATTATTATTTTAATGATTTTTGTCATTTAACCTTCATATTAAAGATATAGGTGATTTACACACCAACATTACATTGTTAGAGTATTCTGAATTTGGCTGTATACTATTTTTTTCAGTGTATTTTAGACTTTTTGATATTTTCTTGTTACTCATTAGCATCCATTTCTTTTGAACTCCATTTAGCATTTCTTGTAAGACAAATCTGGTGGTGATGAACTCCTTCAGTTTTTGTTTGTATGGGAAGGTTTTTATCTCTTCATTTATGAAGGACATAATTTGCTGTGTACAGTATTTTTGGTTGGAAGTTTTCTTCCTTCAGTGCTTTGAATATATCATCTTTCTCTTAGCCTGTAAGGTTTCTGCTGAGAAATCTTCCTCTAGCCATGTTGGACCCCCTTGGATACGTTATTTGCTTTTTTTCTTTTGCTGCTTTCAGTGTCTTTGATTTTGACAGTTTGCTTATAATATGGTCTTGTTTGGATTGAATCTGATTAGAGATCTTTGACCTTCCTGTACATGAATATTTATATTTTTATCCAATTTGGAAAGTTTTCTTCCACTGTTTCTTTAAATGGCCTTTCTACTCCATTATCTTTTTCTTTTCCTTCTTTACCTCCCATGACTCAAAATTTTGCTCTTTTGATGCTATCTTATAAATCCCATAAGATTTCTTTATTTCTTTTTATTTTTTTATTTTTTATCCTCCAAGTGTATATTTTCAAATAACCTGTCCTTGAGTTCACAGTTTCTTCTGCTTGATCAATTCTGCTATTGATGCTCTCTATTGTATTTCTCATTTCATTCATTGTATTTTGCAGCTTCAGAATTTGTTCGATTTTTTAATTATTTTAATCTTGCTGTTAAATTTCTCATTTTAATCACTTAATTTTTTCCTAATTTCATTGAATTGTTTCTCTGTATTTTACTCAATTTCACTGAGATTCCTTAAAACAATTATTTTGAATTCTTTGTGAGACAGTTTATACATTCCTCTTTAGGATCAGCCACTGGTGTTTTATTTTGTCTTTTTGGTGATGTCATGTTTCCATGATTGTTCTTGACCCTTGATTGGTGTCTGCACATTTGAAGATGTAGGCACATATTCCAGTCTTGGTAGACTGGCTTTTTCTGGAAAAGTCCTTCAACAGCCTCTTCAGAGATTCTAGGCAGGCCTTCTGGTGTGATCCATGGGTAGGCCTGCTGCTATAATCCCTGGGTTATCTGGCCTTGTGCTTGGGTCAATAGATGGGCAAGCATGGAGCTGGATCCACTTGGCTAGACCTATTGATTGGATTTGCTGGAGTGGGCCTGGAGTCTATATCTCTGGGAGCTGGCCTGAAGCCCATGTCCAGGTGGGCAGTCTTGAAGCCTAGGACTGCCTGGACCAGCATGGCACAGGGGTAGACCTGAAGTCTCAGGCCACTGGGGCTGACCTACAGCTGAGTACTGTTTGGAACCTGGGGAAACGGAATTCAGCCTGGTGATGGTGCAGACTGGAGATGCATTCCATTGTGCAGACCTGAAACCTTGGGCCATGGGATTTTGCCTGATTCTAGGGCTGGTCTGGAGTCAGCTGATAGTCTGTGGGTATCAGCTTGGAATTGAGGGCTGCAGGGGCTTGCCCAGTGGTAGGTTTTACTGTGGCAGGCCCAGTACTGGGATCCAAGGCTAAGTCTTGTGCTCAATTTCCTCTCTTTCCTATAAGCAGATATATCTCTTTCCAGGCTGTGATGTCTGGGGTTGAGTGAGAAGTGTCATGGGTAATGTAAAACTATTTTTCCTACCCTCTTCAAAGTATTTTTTCTTACTTTTGTATTACACCCAGGTTTTGTGACTTCTTACCTGGTTTCCTTAGCACTTGTGAAGGTATCTTTGTGCATGGATAGTTGTTCAAATTGATGTTTCTGAAGGGAGATGATCTCAGGAGAGTCCTATTCTCCCATCTTGCCTGGACTTCAGTCAGGAAATCTTTTAATAAAATTAATCATATTAATAGATCAAAGAAAAACTCATAGGCTTACCTTGATAGATGCCAAAAAGTTACTTGATAAAATGCAACATTCAATCTGATAAAAGTCTTATAAAATACAATAAAAGAATACTTTCTTAATATAAAAATGTATAATAGTAGCAGACAATATTATAGTTGATGGTGACAAACAAGAAGTATCCCCATTAAAATCAAGAATAAAACAAGATTTCTTCCTATCACCACTATTGCCAGCATCATTATGGAAGTCTTAGACAATGCAATTAAACAAGAAAACCAACTAACAGGCATAATGATTTAAAAGGAAGAAGAAAAATGACCATTTAAAATGATAGGATTGTCTACCTGAAAACCATAGGAAATTCAACTAAATACCTTATTAGAACTAATAAGAGTTTTTATCAAAAAGTCCCAAGATAATAGATACTGGTGTGGATGCAGAGAGAAGGAACACTCATACATTCTTGGTGGAACTGCACACTAGTACAACCTCTGTGGAAAGTAGTTTTGAGATACCTCAAAGAACCGAAAGTAGAATAACCATCTGATGCAACAGTCCCACTACTGGGTATTTACCCAAAGGAAAAAAAGATATTTTATAAAAAAGACACTTGCACTCGAATGTTTACAGCAGCACAATTCACAATCACAAAAATATGGAAATCACCCAAATGCCCATCAATACATGAGTGGATTAATGAAATGTTGTATACGTATACCATGGAGTACTACTCAGCCACAAAAAACATGGTGAATTAATGCCTTTTGTAACAACCTGGATGGAACTGGAGACCATCCTTTTAAGTGAAGTGTTGCAAGAATGGAAAAACAAAAACCACATGAACTCACTACTAAATTGGAACTAACGGAACAACACTTATGTGCACATATGTTGGTAAAATTCAAAGGAAATCAAGCAGATGGGGGGGAGGAGAGGATGGGTAAATTCACACCTAATAGGTACCTAATAGGTACAATGCACACTATCTGGGTGATAGACACACTTATAACTTTGACTCAATCTGTACAAAAGCAATTCATGTAACCAAAACATTTGTACCCTTGCAATATTCTGAAATTAGAAAAAACCCCAAGTTTGGTAGTCAAGGGAAAGCAGAGAAGTAAAGACTTTAGTTTTAGAAACAGTCATGGTTAATTAATCTTTTTAAAATGGGAATGTATGTTTGTAGGCTGAAGGGAAGGATTTACAAAAGAGGTCAAGGTCAGAAGCACAGGAGAGAAAAGGGACCACTGATGGTGGATGTGAGAGTATGCTCCAGTGTAGAGGTAGAGACTATTGTGATGATTGCCATGAGCAATAATGAAATTGTAGATATGTAAAGGAGTTGGCCTTAGACATAAGAATGTATAAACCTTGGACAGGACTTATTAGCTTTGGTCAAGAATAAGTCAAGCTTGATTTGGAGCGGGGACACACTTACCTCTCAAATACGAGAGGAGAAAAATGATGAGTACCATTATTAGAAATGTTAGAATATTAAGGCAGGAACATTGATGGTGTTCATACTTAATGGTCCCCTTGATAAAATGGTCCCCCACTGATAAAAGAAGCAAGACAATTTTCTGAGTCTAACTGTGACGGGGTAAAGGGCCTGGAGAGGGTTCTGTAAGCTTAAAATATCTGTTGTTTGGAATGGAAAAGAGCTCTAACCAAAGAAAGGATCATGGAAAAACTTTGAGGGCCCAGATGATAACGTTTGTGGTTTCTCGTGTCATCTTTAAGTTCAAAGAACAGCACTACCAACTCTAATGTCTAATAATATTCATCTGTTGATCATTAAAATGTTTGCTGCCTTTCATGTTATTGGCAAGCCTCTGGGTGGCTTTATATAATATCTTTTTAAAATGATGATGAGGTAATATAGCATGTTTTTCACAGCATTTCTCCTTATTACTTGCTAACTTGGCTTTCTTGAATTATGTTTATAGAAAACCTATGATGTAGCTAACTTTAGTTTTAGAATGGCAGTTATCAGGCTCCATTTGGGGCCAAAGCAAAAACAAAATTTTGGCCTTTTTCCAAATGGCCATCGATATAGGATCTTTGCAAGGATAGTTTTTGTAGGCAACACGAATTATTTTTAGGTAGAAAAGACTTCATAACATAGGTCAAGAGTTTGCCAATAGGCACATAAAGCTTAGATTTTTTTTTTTTTTACACTTGGAAGC
This sequence comes from Cheirogaleus major, assembly GCA_963574435.1. NCBI lineage: Eukaryota > Metazoa > Chordata > Mammalia > Primates > Cheirogaleidae > Cheirogaleus > Cheirogaleus major. The sequence continues at coordinate 9,044 of CAUYPO010026579.1, forward strand.
TGTTTAACATTTAAGACAAGCCTTCAAACCTAGGAGTTTCCCTTTTTTGGAAAACACATTAAAAACATCACATTACTGGAGAACATGAAAAACACTACATACCTGAGCATAGTGGCTGAAAAGCATGTTAATAATGCTTTTCAGCAAATTGAAACATAACTCTTTTCCTGCTGCATAAATACAGGGAATTTGACATACATTAAAAATTATATTTCCATATTCCAGTCCCTCTGTAAAACCTATTGACTGATACCCAGGGAACACTGAATTGCAGTTAATAGGTGTCTCTTTATTAAGCCAGAATACTCTTGCTTCCACCAGCTGAGAGGTATGAATGAAGATACAGTTGTGTTTGTTTCCAAACCTGTTTAAGTCAATTGAATTTGTTATTGTAATTACATAACTTAATTTTAGTATTATGGCAACCAATGACACATGTCTACAAAAATAAAATTATTGTTTTTATAAAAACTAAGTTGAATGAACAAATTAAGAGTAAATAAAATAAAGTGCTTAAATAGAGATACCGTGGAGATTAATGAAATACTTTATGCTAATACATTGAAAAATGAGATGAAATGAATAAATTTCTAGAAAAATGTAAATTACCAAAGGCAACTAAATTAAAAAAGAAAAATTTTTATTAACTATAATAACATTCAGCATACTTATTCACTAGTTGAAAATATCTCCATAGGAAAAACAGCAGATCCACACACTTTAATAGTTGTACACAAAGTATTTCAGATGAAAGAAAAAGAGGCAACACTTACCAAATCATAGTATATATCCATGATGCCAAATCAGAGAAGGAGAATATATGGAAGAAGCATTAGAGGTTAAACTCACCCACTAATATAGGTAAAAGATTTTAAAAGATATTAACAAATTGATTACAGAAATATTTCAAAAGATAATTCATTAAGATCCAGATGGCTTTATTTCAGACATGCTAGGAAAAGAGGGAGGACACGGTGGCTCATGCCTGTAATCCTAGTCCTCTGGGAGGCCAAGATGGGAGGATTACTTGAATGAGGCCAGGAGTTTGAGACCAGGCTGAACAAGCGTAAGACACTTTCTCTACAAAAAATAGAAAAATTATCTAGGTGTGGTGGTGTGCACCCGTAGTCCTAGCTATTCAGGAGGCTGAGACAGGAGGATTGCTTGAGCCCAGGAGTTTGAGGTTGCTGTGAGCTAGGCTGACGCCACGGCACTCTAGCCTGGGCAACAGAGTGAGATCCTATAAAAAAAGTGCTAGGAAAAGAAACTTTGGTTTCCTATGTAAGAATTCTTCACCTATGTAATGAATATATTAGATACTCTATTAAAATCACCACATTAACATATCATCTCAGTAGATACAGTAAAGCATTTGGCAAAATTTAACATATTCTCAATAAAAATAAACCCTTAGAAAACTAGGTATAGAAGGAAATTTCTTTAATTTGATAAAAGAAGATTTAAAGAAACCTAATGCAAGCACTCTACTTAATGTTGAAATTCTAAAAGGATCCTTTTTAAATTTGAGAGAAGAGAAAGATGCTTACTAATACCTCTTCTATTCAATGGTTTATGGGATATACAAGCCAGAAGACCAAGACAAGGTGAAGAAATTGAAGTTACAAGGATTTAAAAGAAACAAACAAAACTATAATTTTTCCAAGTTCATATCTATTATAGATTATATCTGAGAAAACTGATATATGTATCAATTTTCTCAGATCGTCTGCTTGTATATTATATGACACCTTCATTTCTGGAAATAAGGAGGGTTCATTCATTTAAACCAACTCCCATTCAAAGAACTAAAAATTGTGAATAAAGTATTGTTTCAAATCTTAAAGGGATCCAAGAGATTATTAAATATTAATGCATTACAATGCCAGAATCTAAGAGACAGTGAAGCAGGGAGATATACGCTGAGTTCCAAAACCACTTTTGTCCATAAGGGATTTGTCAAACCAGGTGACTGGAGCTTTTATTTTTGACAGTCTCAAGGTAGCAGATGGGACAGAAGATATTATCAAGGACCAGCCTAAGGTCCTTGGGAGTTTAGTAGGAGACTTTTCCTATCAAAGTGAACCTTAGGAGACTATACCATTGAGTGAGGGTGAATCAGAAGTAAAGCTATCCAAGCAATACCACCCTCTCAGAAGACAGTATAAAAAGTTGCCTTGACACTAAACAAAATATGGGGATAAGATCGACTAGTCCCCAAGAAATTGTTAACACTGGTCCTCATGCATATTTGCAGTCGAAATTATCACCTGATTGTACAAAAATCTTCAAGAAATGAATGTTTAAAAAATAAAATGAAACATTTAAAAAATAAATAAATGTAATTTAAAGTGCTACGTTATAGATATCTAAGTGCTTGGCAAATACAAATATTCTCTGGAGAAAAATATCCTCATCCTAAACCTCAAAGAATGTCTATAAATGAAAACACAACATACCAATTGTATGGGATGAATAAAAACAGTATTCTGAGGAAAATTTATAACAGTATATACCTACGTTAAAAAAGAAAGATCTAAAATAAATAACCTAACTTTAACAGCAGGGATCTAGAGTAATAAGAGCAAACTAAACCCAAAGGTAGCAGAAGGAAAGAAATAATGAAGGTTAGAGTGGATATAAAACAAATAGAGAATAGAAAATACAATAGAATCAATGAAACCAATAGTTGGTTGTTTGAAAAGATCAACAAAATTGACAAACATGTAAGTAGACTGACTAAGGAAAAAAGAGAGAAGATACGAATAACTAAAACCAGAAGTGAAAGTGAATATAGTACTACTGACCTTAACAAAATAAAAAAGATTATAAGAGAATACTGTGAATAATCGTATAACAACAAATTAGATAACCTATTTGAAATGGGCAAATTCCTAGAAACACACAAACTACCAATTTTGACTTAAGAAGAAGTAGAATTCTGAATAGACCTATAAAAAGTTTTTTTAAAACCCATAAAAAGATTGAAGCAGTAATCAAAAACATCCCAAAAAAGAAAAATCCAAGAACAGATGGCTTCACTGGTGAATTCTACAAAACATTTAAAGAAGAATTAACACCAATCCTTGTTAAACTTCCAAAAAATAGAAGAGGAGGGAACACTTTTAATTCATTCTATACCAGCATTACCCTGATACCAAAGCCAAAGATAACATAAGAAAAGAAAACTATAGACCAATATCGCTTATGAATGTAGATGCAAAAATTCTCAGCAAAATGAGACCAAACTAAATCCAACAGCATATTAAAAGGATTATACATGATGACTAAATGGGGTTTATTCCAGAAATGCAAGGGTGGTTCATTCTAAGAAAATCATTCAAATTAATAGAATAAAGGGAATAAAATCACATGATCATCTGAATTGATGCAGGAAAAGCATTTGTCAAAATCCAACACCCATTCATGATTAAAAAAAACAACATCATAAAAACCCCTAGTAATAGAGGGAATTTCCTCAACATGATAAAGGGTATTTATGAAAACACACCCCTCACTTCATACTCAATGGAATCATGAAAGCTGGAAAGTTTTCTTCCTGTGATCAGGAACAAAACAAGGATGTTTACTTTCATTGCTGCTATTCAACAGTGTACTGGAAATTCTAGCCAGAGCAATTAGGCAAGATGAAGAAATAGAAGGCACCCAAATTGGAAAGAATGAAGTAAAACTATCTCTATTTGCAGAAGAAATGATTGTATATATAAAAAATCTCGCAAAGCCCCCTCCCTCAAAAAGCTATGAGAGTTCAACAAAGTTGCAGGATACAAGACTAACACACAAAAATTAGTGTGTTTCTGTATATCAGCAGTGAGAAATCTGAAAAGTAATTTAAGAAAATAATTCAACTTATAATATCATCCAAAGGAATAAAATATGAAAGAATAAATGTTTAACCAAGAAAGTAAAAGACTTGTACACTGAAAATTGCAAAACATTGCTTAGGAATTAAAGAATACCTAAATAAATGGAAAGATATTCCATGTTCATGGATTAGAAGATTTAATATTGTTAAAAGTGACAATACAAACCAAAGAAGTCTATACATTCAATGCAATACATCTCAAAATTCCATTGGCCTTTTTTTTTTTTTCAGAAATGAAAAATCTGACCTTCAAATTATTCAGGATATACAAATGGCCTTGATTAACCTAAATATTCTTTTAAAAGAAGAAGAAAACATTGAGAAGACTCACAGTTTCGAATTTCAAATCTTACTATAAAGCTACCATAATCAAAACAGTGTGGTACTGGCCTAAGGACAGATCAATAGACCAGTGAAATAGGACTGAGAATCCATAAATAAATCCATATATCCAGAGCCAATTCATTTTTGACAAGGGCCATCAATAGGGAGAGAATACTCTCTTCAACAAGTGATGCTGGCACAGCTGGATATTCATATGCAAAATAATGAAGATGGGGCCCGTTTCTCACATCATGTACAAAAATTAACTCAAATTAGAGCAGACCTAAATATAAGAGCTAAAACTAAAACTCTTAGAATAAAGCCTTGGATATGACACCAAAAGCATGGGCAATAAAAAAAAAATAAATTTGACTTCATCAAAATTAAAATCTTTTTTGCATAAGAAGACATTATTAAGAAAAGGAAAAGATAACCTACTCAAGATGAGAAAATATTTATAAATCTTATGTCTGATAATGGTCTAATATTAAGAATGTATAAAGAACTCTTACAATGCAACAACAAAAAGACTTAAACATAGGCAAAAGAATTGAATAGATATTTCTCTAAAGAAGATATATAACAGACCAACAAGTAAATGAAAAGATGCTTAACATCATTAGTCATTAGAGAAATACAAATAAAAACCATAATGAGATACTACTTCACCCCCACAAGGACGGCTATAGTATTTTAAAAATGGAAAATAACAGGTGTTGGCAAGGATATGGAGAAATTAGAACCCTTTTACATTGCTGATGGGAATGTAAAATGGTTCAGACGTTTTGGAAAACAATGTGGCAGTGCCTCAAAAAGGTAAAATATAGAATTACCAGATGACCTAACAATTTTACTTCTAAGTATATACCTAATAGAATTGAAAACATATAGCCACACAAAAAACTTCTAAATGGAATGAATGTTCATAGCAACATCATTCATAATGGCCAAAAGTGGTAAACAAGTTATGGTATATCCATACAGTGGAATATTATTTAGCCATAATAATGAATGAGATATTGATATATGCTGCAACATGATGAGCCTTGAAAATATCATGTAAGTGAAAGATGCCAGACACAAAAGTCACATATTGTATGATTCTATTTATATGAAATACCTAGAATTGGTAAATCCATAAATCTTGAAAGCAAATTGGTGCATGCCGGGGGATTAATTGGTTAATGCATATGGGGTTTAATTTTGGATTTATGAAAATATTTAGGAGCTAGGTAGATGTGGTAATTGGACAACATGTGGTTTACTGAGTGTCACTGAATTATTCACTTTAAAATGGTTAATTCTATGTTATGTGAATTTCACCTCAATAAAAGTTAATTTTAAAAAGTCTAAAAATAATTTTCCAAAAAGAATGAGCAGCTCACTGTCAAAATGACTATGCACAAACTATAACAAGGTACCATGAAAAGAATCAAGCAGAAACAAAAGACAGTAGGAAAATGCTCCAAAAGTCTTCAAAGGTTGAATTTATGAGACACAGATTATTTTTTAAACTATGTTTATAAAAATGTTTCCTATGTTTAAACAAATAATGTTAAAATATCTGTAGGAAACAGAAAATTATTAAAAAAAAACCAGCAGATGTACAGATTTGAATTGTGATTAAATATAATTTCTAGAGATAAAAAATACTGTAACTCAAATTTAAAATTCAGTGGATGAAAACTGACTACATAAGAAATAGAAAATCCAAATACCTCTACATCTATTAAAGAAATTGAATTTTTAATTAAAAATCTTTGCACAAAGAAAACACACATTCCAAGTGGCTTGACTGTTTATTTCTACCAAAATATTGGGAAAGAAATCATGTCAATCTTACACAAAATCATTCAGAAAACAGCGAAGGGGACATTTCACAACACTTTTAATGAAGTCAGCATTTCCCTGACATGGAGACCAGAAAAAATACAAGACAAAGAAACTACAGACAAATACCTTCATGGACACAGGCACAAAAATCTGTATCAAGATATTAACAAATAGAAACTAGCAATATATAAAAAAGTACAATATGGTTTAGTTTCATCCCTTTAGTGCAAGGTTGATTCCCCATTCAAAAATCATACAATGTAATTCACAACATTAACAGATTTAGGGAGAAAAATATAGATTCCTCTAAATAAATATTGAGAAAGCATTTGACAAATTCAATACCTAGAGACTTCTGCTTGTGGCCAGGATGGAATAACATGGACAGGATTTACCCTCTGTTTAAAACAACTAGAAAATCTGAACTAAACATATAAAACAATGATTTTTAAGACGTTGAGTCTCAGTCAAGGAAGGATGGTGACACTTGAGAGATAGAGAAAAAAATGAGGCCGGGCGCGGTGGTCACGCCTGTAATCCTAGCTCTCTGGGAGGCCGAGGCGGGCGGATCACTCGAGCTCAGGAGTTCGAAACCAGCCTGAGCAAGAGCGAGACCCTGTCTCTACTATAAATAGAAAGAAATTAATTGGCCAACTAAAAATATAT
>CAUYPO010026580.1:0-23030 GCA_963574435.1 Cheirogaleus major
TATTCCCCAGGGGACTGAGGGCCGCGTGAGCAGTTGAGACAGGTGAAGAGACTGCCATATAGGTCTAAGACAGGCTGGAGGCAAAACCAGATGTCCTTGGTTTTGTCAAAAACTCCCACGTAGGCCGGGCGCGGTGGCTCACGCCTGTAATCCTGGCACTCTGGGAGGCCGAGTCGGGTGGATCGCTCAAGGTCAGGAGTTCGAAACCAGCCTGAGCAAGAGCGAGACCCCATCTCTACTAAAAATAGAAATTAATCGGCCAACTAAAAAAATATATATAAAATTAGCCGGGCATGGTGGCACATGCCTGTAGTCCCAGCTACTCGGGAGGCTGAGGCAGAAGGATTGCTTGAGCCCAGGAGTTTGAGGTTGCTGTGAGCTAGGCTGATGCGACGGTGCTCGAGCCCAGGCAACAGAGTGAGACTCTGTCTCAAAAAAACCAATGTTGTTCCGGGAAGCTAAGGTGCCACAACACAATGACTCCGAGAATTTCTGTCCAGAGAAGTATCTTGCTAGAACATTGGGATTCCCTTCCCATGCAGGCGGGCCAGGCAGGCTTCCTCTTTCACCCATTAACTTCCCAAGCTTCACTTCCCACTTCACCCCCCACCCCCTACCTAAATCCCTACAGTTTCATGCCCTCAGGAGACCCACATCCCTCGTAGGAAGCCCCTGAGGGCAGGGCAGTGGGGCCAGTCCGCTGGGAGGCTCTGTGCTGGAGGTGAGTGCAGTCCATGGGAGGAAGGAAGTTGCTCTTCCATGTGGGCTAAGATGCAAGGTCCAAAACTACCCTGAGCTTCCCCTGCGGCCATCAGTTAGTGGGGGAGGAAAACAGGGCTTGCTTCAGGGCCAGAAGGGAAGCAAGTGGAGGGAAACACCTGCGGCCAGTGGATGGCTTGGATACCACAGGGCTGCACACTCTTGCTGTGGGCAGCCCCCAGGAAAGCCCCCTGGGATCAGTGATGCTACAGGCCTTAATGGGGTCCTCCCCCACCTCCCAACTCACAATAATAATAACCAGGTGCTCTTCTCAGTACTTTCCATGTTAATCCTCAAGCCCATTTTAGAGATGGGGAAAGTGAGGCAGAAAGAACCTACATTCTTACAGCTATAAAAGGCAGAGTTAGAATTCAAACCCCAAAATTCTGGCTCCAGTCTTCACTCCTAATCAGCACACTGCACTGCCTCTGAGGCTGACCACAGGCTGCACAGAGGGCATTACCATTTTCTGAGTTTCTGCTTCTGGAAGGCTGGGATGGTACGTGGAGAGAGAACAGGAAGCAATGAAAAGGATAAGAGCTTCTAGGTAGATCATCAAAGCTCACAACTGGGTGTTAGAGCTACCAAAGGCTCCTAGCCTATTCCTCAGGCCAAGTTCTGACAGGATCCACACAAAGTCCTACAGAGTCAAAGCTGACTCTCCCAGGACCATGGCAACTGCCAACCTTCAGGGCCTCAAGGTATGTACCATTCCAAGACCTCTCACCGGGACACACATGACCCAGAGCCTCCTTGGCTGCCAGCCCACCCCATTGCTCCTGGGAACCTCAGACGGCCAACCCCTGCCACAGAAACACCAGCCGAGAGCACTGGCTAGCGTCCAGGTAGCCGAGGAGCCATCTACCTAGGGCAGCAGCAGCCACAGTACCAGGAGCAACTGTTCCACACACAGGATTTTAGGGGCCTCAGATACTAAGCAGTCCCAGCAGAAGGCACAACAAGGTGAGTGGGCTTGGAGAACGGAGTCAGTCTTAGCATAAAGGTCCACAGGGCTCAGGAAGCAAAGGCATCTGGCATGTTGCCTGGAATGTTCTTCCCAGGCCTTCACGTGGCCACCTCCCTGTTATCATTCAGGTCTCAGCTCAGCTGTCACCCCTCGGACCTTCTCTGGTTCCCCAATCCATAATAGCCACTGTCACTCACATCATTCCATCTTATTTTCTTCATAGAACTTTCACTTTCTGATATTTTGCTACTTATTTATGGTCTGTCTCTCCCCAGCTAGAATGAAAGCTTCATGAGGGCAGGCGCATTGTCTTGTTGGCTGCTGGGTAACCAGTGCCTAGAGTGTGCCTGGCAATAGCAATAATGCCTGGGGAATGGATGGATGGATGGATGGTTGGATGGATAGACCTGGACAGGCCCAGGCCCCTAAACACTGATGAGGGCAAGTGTAAACAGCTAGCTGGCTCAACCCCTCTCTTCTCTTCCTTGGGAAATACAGCCTTCTAAAATTTTTAATTCTAGCATTTTAAAATATCTTTGTTTTTTCTGATTACAAAAGTAAGATGTGCTCACAGCTAAAATTTACACGTTACAGAAAGGAATGAAGTAGAAAGCAAGAGTACCCCATAATCTCATATCTTAGTGAAAGTCACTATTAATGGTATGTGGTAAAGTCATCCAAATTAAACTTCATTTTAAAAGAAGCCAATCCTGACTCATGTCTCTCAGTACAAAAAAATAAATAAGTAAAAGAAGCCAATCCATGCATCGTAGAAAAAAAATTCACAAATGCACCCAACTAGCAGACACTATCATTCCCCCTTTACAATCTTTTCCCATGTGTGTATTTTACAAGTTTCCTTAATCTACTTACCCCTGAAACCTGCTGTTTTGATTCATTGTATTATAACTGTTTTTCCAAGTTGCTATATAGCCTATGTACACATTATTATAATAGCTGTATAATATTCCACCAAGTGAAAAACTATAATTTACTCAACCTAGATGTTCATTCAACAAAGGGCATTTCTATTCCCATTTCCACTATTACAGATGATACCCCAAGAAACATCTTCTGGCTGGGGCACAGTGGCTCACACCTGTAATCCTAGCACTCTGAGAGGATTGCTTGAGGCTTGAGGTCAGGAGTTTGATATACCAGCCTGAGCAAGAGCAAGACCCCATCTTTACTAAAAATAGAAAAGTTAGCTAGGTGTGGTAGCACACGCCTATGGCCCCAGCTACTTGGGGGCTGAGCCAAGAGGATTGCTTGAGCCCAGGAGTTTGAGGTTGCTGTGAGCTAGGCTGACGCCACGGCACTCTAGCCTGGGCAGACTGAGACTCTGTCTCAAAAAAAAAAAGAAAAAATTATCTGAGTGTGGTGGCGCATGCCTCTAGTCCCAGCTACTTGAGAGGCTGAGGCAGGAGGATCGCTTGAGCCCAAGAGTTTGAGGTTGCTGTGAGCTAGGCTGACGCCACTGTACTCTAGCCAGGGTGACAGAGCAAGATTCTGTCTCAAAAAAAAGAAAGAAACATCTTCTATGCCTGTGACAAAAGAATTCAGTCCTTTTCTTCTCTAGAACTATTTCCTGATAAGAAGTAGAATCACTAATATCTCCAAGTAAGATAGGAAAAAAAAAAATAAAAAAACAAGAAAAGAAAAACCAATAGAATCACTAAACCAAAGGGTACAACCGTCTTAAGGCTGATGGTATAGACTGCTCTGGGAAGACGTGTCATGTGGGGCCTCCCATCTCAATCACATTCCCACAGTGGGAGGCCTCCACGACCCCCAATCCCACTCCTACATGGTCTAGGCTTGCTCACACCACCCCACGTACAAATCCACTCAAGAACACCCTTCTTGACACCCCACCCCCAGTCACAACCTAGTTTTGCAAACCCAGGCTAAGTGGGAAAATAGATTCTAGCCCTGAGTTGTAAACTCAACTGCGAGAGTCAAAATCGACCTAAATATCTACCTGGTTACCTTTTTTCCACTCCCTGCAAACTTTATGCATGGAATCCAGTCAAGACTGCGAAGGTGCCAGCCCTGCCTGCCTACCTGCCTTCCGGGCAGCTCCCTTCCGCTGATCCCCGATCCCACCATTGGACTGTCTGCCCTGTATAGACGCAACAGCCTTCAGGCCAGACAGGCCTCTGGGGCTTGGGAAAGCAGCCAATTGTCATTTTTTAAAGCAGCGTCAAGGAATAGCTAGAGGCTGAGCTGGGAAGAATGGCCAAGTGAGGACAGGCAAGGCTGTGTGGCTAGGGGCCTTCTCGCCCTACCTGGAGCTACTCTTGCTGAGAAGAGATGCTGACTCGTGGCAGAAGCAGGAGGACTCGGTTCCTCCTGACCCCCTGATGGTCACTTTTATGGCAGCTAAGGCTTCACAAACTCCCTCACCCCCCAGGGGCCTGGATGCTCTCTACCCATGGGACAGCACCACATGAATTGTTCATGGCTGCTGGGCCGAGTCCAGTCCCAGGTGAGGTACAGGCCCCCCTGCACAGATGTACAGCCCGACGGCCAAAGTAGACGCTATCTCCCAGGTGTGGGTGTCTGGCTTCAATCATGTCAGCTGAGCTGGGTCTGGCTCAGTTTGGGGTGGCTGGCCTTGTGGCTGTAAGATGGCTCCAGCACGTGACATGGCCTGATATTTGACACTCCCCACCCACTCTGGAACTGCAGCCCTGTGATGGGCCCTTGGACAGGAAGCAGGCTCAGAACTAGACCTCCAGACCCACGCTGATGAGGCGCCAGGCAGGCAGCTAGAGCTGGCGATCCCCTGGGTGCCCGTAACATACTCACTTATCACACCCTTGAGTGCGCGGCTCAGAACAGACATCAGGATCACTGCCCAGGAGTGTCCCGGGTTCACCTTTGTTGGCTGGGCCTCGGTGCCATTCTCACCAGTGTAGGCAAGCACCAGCCCCAGGGCTTAGCTGATCCTTGGCTGGTGGGCTGGCACCTTCCATGTGTCCCTGGAAATAAAAGAGGAGGCCTTTATTAGTTTCAACTGCCCCCAGCAGATCCAAGGCAAACACTGCAAGGCCCTGGGCTCTGGGCTCAGCACTGGACACTCATCCTGCCCTGGCCACCAGGGCCCCTCTCCCGGAAACTGCCACCTCCTCTGTGCTGTCCTGTTTGCTCAAGTCTGATTAATCCAGCCACGTGAATCTGTGGACAGTCCACACATGGCCTTAGGACTTAGGGTTTCTTGCACCATAACTGAATGTGTACACACTTGTTAATCTGAGAGGGGATATAATTTTAGAATCCATTTCCATCCTCATTTAGCTTCAAATTACACTCTCACTTTCACCCTGTATCGGGTACATCTGTTCTCAAGGTCGGTCAAGAACTCCATGGAAGGCAGACAACGTAGGACACGTGTTTTAACATTTGGGGAGTCAAGAACAACCACACAGAGGACCAAGCAAATAAACACACTATGTGCTAAAATCCCTACCAGCAATTCCACCATCCTAACATCTATATAGCTCATTTTATTATTTTACTATTATTATTAAGGCTCTTTTTACTAACATCCATAACTGGCTACAAGCTGACATAAATCTTACTTTATACTGCCCTTTGCCATGTACATATTTTTAATAGCAGTCCTAATACTTGACCATTTTATAGAGATGCCAACATTTTTTGTTTTAATATGAAGGTGCTGAAGCTTCCCGGAAAAGCCCCTGGATATAGCACCATCTGCCCAAGCCCAAGGACAGCACTCAGGCCCAGCATGGGCCTATAGGACAGACCAGCCGCTCAGAAGCGAAGAACAGTATGTGGCTGGGGGTGGGAGCTGGCAGTGCCTGGTGGCTGGCCTGGCTGGGTGGAGCAGAGGTGCCAGCCTGCGCTGAAGCCCACGCCCACCTCCCTCCCCCGCCCCCAGTCTAGGCTCTCTGAGTGGAGGCAACTATGGGGCAGCAGGGGAGGCGAGGAGAAGTGAAAGGGCAGGGGGTAGGGACCTGAAACTGTGTGCATGTGTGCTTTTGGGAGGGGGGTGCCTCCCTGCGTCTTCCCTGGGGCCTCTGCACTGAGAGCAGTGTGGTGAGCTGCGGCGCTCGGCCTTGCCTCTGTCCCTCCCCAGCTTCTCCACAAACAGGACGCTGCCACCCTCTCCCACCTGTCCATCCTCCTCCCAACTTGGCTGATGGCGGGCAGGGGTCACCCTGGCACATACCTATCACCTCGAGGAAAGGGCATTAATGGGCCCGTCTGACACCCTTCCCCATGAGCCGGTGCCTGGGGAGTTCACTTCTACCTATGGGCACTTCCCCTTCTCTAGGCCCTAAGGAGGCCACATAGCACAAGTCAAAACAGAAACAGAAACCAAAGACCACATCCTGCCACACAGCCTGCTGGTTACTGCAGTCAGCCCTGGAAGCCCGTTGCTTGCTGAGGTGCCGCCAAGGCAGTCAGAATAGGTTCCTCTTGGGATCAGCCTTTGCTGGACACCTCCTGCTCCCTGGTCTGTGGATTTTCCCCCAGGAAGCTGGCGGGGGAGGATGAGATAATGGTGTAGCCGGGGCCCACCTCTTCCTCCAAGTGCACAAGCTGTCTGCAGCCCCCTCTGACACTCCCTGGCCCCCAAGAGGAAATCCCAGGGGACAGAGGGCATGAGACTCCTTGGTAGACTATACAACCTGAACCGGAAATTTTTGGAACATATGAATGTATGACAAACCCTTACAGCAACTAACATGTGGGTAGAACTTATAACATCTCTCATGATTCACTCAAGACACCTGTGGGGTAGGGAATGCAGAGGTGATCACCTCCATTCTAGACATGAAGACACTGAGGTTCAGGATGCTAAGGGATTTGGCCAAATCCACACATTGGAATCAAGTAGCCCTCTCCATACGGCGTGCCTTCCAATTGCTTCCCACCTGAATCTCATCCTTAAGGCATGCACGGGTCTGCACACACCAGTCTTCAATTCAGTGTAATCTACTTAGTCATTCTGTAAACCACTCATTTTGCGAACTATGGCTGAGTTTGCCCACCCGGCTTCTCCATCAACAGGCCCATGGTGCTCTGGGAGCACAAAAGAACAGAGACCACCACTCAGATTTAAGCTCTGTCATCTCTCCTGCCTTCCTCTGTAGCCACCCACTCCCTCTTCCTCCCAGACCCTGCTCCAAGCCCACTCCTTTGTGGCACTGTCCCACATCCTCTGGGTCATTCCATCACTGATGTTCCCCCACAGGACTTTGATCATCTTTCTTTCTTTCTCTCTCTTTCTTTCTTTCTCTCTTTCTCTTTCTCTTTTTCTTTCTTTCTTTCTTTCTTTCTTTCTTTCTTTCTTTCTTTCTTTCTTTCTTTCCTTCCTTCCTTCCTTCCTTTCTTTCTTTTCTTTCTTTCTTTCTTTCTTTCTTTCTTTCTTTCTTTCTTTCTTTCTTTCTTTCTTTCTTTCCTTCCTTCCTTCCTTCCTTCCTTCCTTCCTTCCTTCCTTCCTTCCTTTTCTTTCTTTCTTTCTTTCTTTCTTTCTTTCTTTCTTTCTTTCTTTCTTTCTTTCTTTCTTTCTTTCTCTCTTTCCTTCCTTCCTGTCTTTCTTTCCTTTCTTTCTTTCTTTCTTTCTTTCTTTCTTTCTTTCTTTCTGTCTTTCTGTCTTTCTGTCTTTCTGTCTTTCTTTCTCTTTCTCTTTTTTTTTTTTTGAGACAGAGTCTTGCTTTGTTGCCCAGGCTAGACTGAGTACCCTGGTGTCAGTGTAGCTCACAGCAACCTCAAACTCCTGGGCTCAAGTGATCCTCCTGCCTCAGCCTCCCAAGTAGCTGGGACTACACCCGCAAGCCACCACACCTGGCTAATTTTTTGTTTATATTCTTAGTTGACTGGCTAACATTTTTTCTATGTTTAGTAGAGATGGGGTCTCGCTCTTGCTCAGGCTGGTCTTGAACTCCTGACCTCAAACAATCCTCCTACCTCAGCCTCCCAGAGCGCTAGGATTACAGGCATGACCCACCACGCTTGGCCTTGACCATCTTTCTATTGAAACATGTTGTCCCACCTTAAAATTATTTCCTATGTGTCTGTTTCCCCCACCACACCATGAATTCCTTGACACCACAGAATTTCTGTTGGATGGATGGACAGGCAAGGTGGAGAAGGGTCCAGCTATATTTGTGGGTGACTGAGTCATCCAGTGTCACTAACCAAGCATGGTAATGTCTGGCATTTCTAATTTCTAGGCCACCATCCTGGAAGGGCTCTCTCCCGCAGAGCACCATAAACACTGGTTCACAATGGTCAAGGTTACGTCAGCAAGATGAGGGAAACAAGGGTTGCATGCTCTCCTTCCGCCCATCTCCAAGAACCATGACACGGACTGAGAGGTGCGGAGAGACAGAGTGGGTGTCTGGACGATACAGCACACATGTCCAATGTCACACCTCCTTTACAGGGAGGGCTGGGGCAGGAACAGAGCTACCCAGACAACCTGAGACACTGTAGGCTCCTACATGAGCAAGGGGTCAAGCATGGGTTCAGGTCAGAGAATAACAATGCCTATTCTGTTATTTCTATAATGCGCTGGCACTCTTAAAATGCACATCCAGTTTTCATGCACGTAGGATTCATTTCCCAGAGAGGTTTAACCAGCAGCTGCTGGCAGGAAATTCCCTCTGCATCATTTTCTCTCCTCCCCTGTAACTATTTAGAGTAAGCTGGGTTTGCAGGTTTGAGTCTCTGTTTCTCTGACTGGAACCTAAGAACTAAAACTACCCCAACCCCCGCCACGCCATCTCCATGGCCTGGAACCTAAGCACGCAGGCAAACACTAGTACCTTTTTGCCCACACTCCTCTGCCTTAACCCTCCCCAAATCGCCCTGTAAAAGAAAAAACAGTCTTCTACTCTCGAATACAACACAGAACACTTCTGTGACCAGATGTGGGTTTTCCCCACATGCTAAGCAATTCTCCGGCAGACACTAACTGGGTATCCCACATTCATTTCAACTCTGACAGTACCTACCCCGAGGTAGCGTCAGATGCCACATTTTTTTTTTAAGACACCATTATTTAATGAATCAAAAAGCCTAATTAAACTCTGGGTGGTATATTTTGTTCCCATATCTAAGGAGCAAAATAGAAAAGTTGTATATTCTTACCAGATGCCACATTTTGAAGGCTCAGACCTGCAAGACTACCCCCACTTGAGATGCCAATCACAAATAGTAGGTTGTCACCTACGCTCCTGACCTCCAGCCTACAAACCAGGGGTCCCAAGACACCCTACTCGGGCTCAATTAATTTGCTAGGATGGCTCATAGATTCAAGGAAACACTTACTTTTACCAGTTTATTATAAAGGATGCAGGTGAACAGCCAGATGAAGAGGCGGACAGGACTGAGGTGCAGGGGGGCAGGGCACGCCAGGACCTCCACGGGTTCAGCAGCCCAGCAGCTCATCAAACCTTCCTCAAGAGTATTTATATAGCTTCCTGGAGGTCCATGGGTGGGGCTGAAAGTTCCCACCCTCTAATCCTCTAATCATTTGGTCTTGCTGGTGACTGGCCCCATCTTGAGGCTATCTAGGGGCCCCACTCTAATTCATCTCATTAGCATAAACTGAGGTATGATCAAAGGGGCTTATTATGAATAACAAAAGACACTCTTATCATTAAGGAAATCCCAACGGTGTTAGGAGCTCTGTGACAGGAACCCAGGACAAATACCAAATACATTTCACTTTATACCACACTCCCCCACCCAGCTGCCCACAAGGTAAAGAGAAGATGCCCAGGGACCCACTGGGGGTCCCTCTGCTTAATCAAGGCCCCCAGTTCTTCCCACATGACCCAGAACAACTGCTTTTACTTATCCTGTAAGCCCAGCCCTGAACACAAATGGATCTGGCAACTTCCCAAACCTAGGAGTGAGCACACTCAGCTCAGCTACAGATGCAGTTGGTATTCCAAATCCCCCTAGGGAAAGGATGTGTCTGGCCAGTTCCTCCTGGGATGCTAGGAGAGTGCTGACTGGCACAGGGAGAGTGGGTGGAAGGGGAGCCAGCCCCACCCCTTGCGCCCTGTCCTTGCACTCTGTGCCCCCTCGTGCAGGGCACGGAATCTGTATTGCCCTGCATGTCCGACTCTTGCCCTCATCTTCTGTCTCACTTGGGGGCTACCTCGTCCTGCCACCCTTCTCTCCTCTCATCCTCCCCCCATCCAGCCCTCTCCACCTTACACACTCCTCCCAATGTCCCCCCTAAGCAAACCCTGCTCACTCAATTCTGACACATGGAGGGTGGTCTCTGGTCCCATGCTCCTTTCCTCTCCCTCCCCCCCACCCCCGGCCTGGGTAGCTGCTGCTCTGCTGAGAGGCTGGACAGCTGCTGAGCTCTCTAATTAGCTACCTGGCCGCCGTCCCAGAGCGAGGCATGTGTTACTGTAAAGAGCCGCCTCACCCCCTTCATCAATACTCCCCTCTGCAGATCCCATCAGGCAGCAGCAGAGGGGCCCGAGAATCCTCCTCACATGACAACAGCAAGCCTCCTGTTGGCTGGAAAAGAAAAGGCAGCGGCCTCACAGGCGAAGTGACCAGGGGTTTATCTGGGTTCTCCCCATCACTGCCCATGTCCTTAGAGTGTCCCACAGGTTACCCCCGACATTGTGCCTTCAGAGGCAGTGGGGGCCCTGTAGGTGAAAAGAAGCCCAGCAGGTCTCTCAAAAGGCAGTGGCACCAGGCTCTGCTTTTCACGGCCCTGCAGAGCCAACCCAGCCCAGAGATTTCTAAACAACCAAGAAGGCCTGTGGTAGCTGGTTTGTGTATTCAAGGTGTTGTATCCCAGTAGTCAACAAATGTTTGCACACCTGCTGAAGGCCAGGCACTGGACTCCTGTGAACAAGATGACACCCTGCCCCCTGGGAGCCACAGGCTGATGGTAGACAGACAATGAGTAGCCAACACACACCGCAACTGCTGACATTATGCCGATATGATGCCGCGAAGATGCGGAAAGGCCTGGTGGGGGACAGAAAGAAACTGGATGCTGGAGGATGAGTTTTAAACGTTAAGGAGGTAGCATTTGGGCCTAGATCAGAAAAGATTCCCCTGGCTCCGTGATTCAGGGATGGATGCGTGCTCCAATCAGAGCTTACCCTGGGACTTTCCTGGGAATGACCAGAAAAGAGCTGATCACTCTGTTTTCAGGGGACTTGGAGCTGTAAGGACATAAGCCCAAAGTTGACAAGTGAGAGTGGAAGCAGTCTGAGAGAAAGAGAGAGAGAGAGAAAGACCAAGTCCAAGGGTATCTATATGAATCCTAGATCCAGCTGTGAAAGATGACCCTTGAGAAGCCCCCTAAATGGGCTTTGAGAGCCCCGACACTGCCTGCCAAGCAATGAGTTTTCCCACTTACTGAAAGCAAAGGGTATTAACAAACTAGGACCATTGGCTGCATGCATTTATTATTTATTTATGAATGAATGAATGAATGAGACAGGGTCTCTGTCTGTTGCCCAGGCTGCAGTGCAGTGGTGTGATCATAGCTCATTGCAACCTCGACGTCCTGAGCTCAAGTGATCCTCCCGCCTCAGCCAGGACTACTGGTGCACATCACCATGCCAATCAACCACTGCCAATCTACTCCCTAAAACACAGACCACATATCCACAGTGAGATATGATCACTGCCCAGACTTTGTAATTTCCCGGATTGGTAGAAAAGATGATTCGCCTGACCTTGCCAGCAACTTGGCACACCCTGACAATCTTCTGCAAACAGGACTCATGATGGCTAGAGACAAAGCACAGCCAAGAATTGGTAGCACAACAAACACATTTTTTTTTTTTTACAAACTCCAGAACTGCACTACCCAATTTGATAGCCACTAGCCACATGTGGCTATTTAAATATAAATTTTAATGAACTAAAGGTGAATAAAGTAAAAAAATCAGTTGTACTATCTCAGTTGTACTATCCACATTTCAAGTGCTCAATAGTGACATGTAGCTAGTGTCTACCATACTGGGTGGTCCAGATATAGAACATTTTCATCACAATGGAATGTTCCATTGGGTAGCCCTGCTCTAGAACTTACAAAGGGTGAACAGAAGGCCACCAGCACTTAGACCTATAAGTTGAGCTCCATTCCTATGCTCTTGGAAATCCTTTCCTTCTGAACAGACATGCCTGCCCTTCCTCTCACCCTCAGGCTCAGGCCTAGTTAAAGAAGGCTGCAAGGCTGCGATTGTGAGAAGGAGGGGAGGGTTAAGCCTTGTTCATAAAAGTCACTATCTACTTGGCTGGGCGCGGTGGCTCACACCTGTAATCCTAGCACTCTGGGAGGCTGAGGTGGGTGGATTGCTCAAGGTCAGGAGTTTGAAACCAGCCTAAGCAAGAGCAAGACCCCATCTCTACTAAAAATACAAAGAAATTCATTGGCCAACTAAAAATATATAGAATAAAATTAGCCGGGCGTGGTGGCGCATGCCTGTAGTCCCAGCGACTCAGGAGGCTGAGGCAGGAGGATCGCTTGAGCCCAGGAGTTTGAGGTTGCTGTGAGCTAGGCCGATGCCACGGCACTCTAGCCCAGGCAACAGAGTGAGACTCTGTCTCAAAAAAAAAAAAAAAAAAGAAGAGAGGGCGTCACCAGACGTAGGCATTCCTCTGAGTGCTGCAGGGGAAGGAAATTGAACACAATTTGCAGGTTCTGAATTTGCTTTGACAATTTTACAGTTTCGCATTAATGATTGCTGCAGCAAATATGTGTGTCGATGCACAGATTAAACTGATGCAGGGCGGGGGGGGGACTAGAGCCAGCAGTTCCCGCGCTGTGAGTGGAGGGATATCCTCTAATGAATTTTAGCTTCTTTAAAGGTTTTACTTTAATAAATTCACGACACAGAGAATTGGGGAAGAAGCATATGAGAGGAGAAACACATTCTAAATGAGAGTTGCTGAGGACGGGAGGCCGCTGTCATTTACTGGATTAGCTATGGAACTGTACACGAGGCTGCAATATCTGTTTTGCCACCGTGGTGTGACTGGTAAAATGAAAAGATACGTCAGGGGAGCGCTTGGCCAGTGTTCCTCTTATTTCTTCCAACATTTTTATAGTGCTGGGAGGAATCTGCCAGTCAGAGTTAGAAATTAATATCATACTTGTATGAGAAACAAAAGCGAGGAGATGAGATGGAGACATTTCGGCCTCAGAACAATAACTCCATCAGATGAGTTAAACGTGTTTAACGGGGGCAGGTAGACGCGCAACCTGTGGGAAAACCATCCTGGCTCCCGGCAGCAGCGAAGGGGGAACACGTGCAACCGCTGAGCTGCAGAGAGAGCGCCCAGTAAACCAGATGTCCCAAACTTTCAAGTCTGTTTGTTCTAAATGTCTTGGAATTACGTGTGGGTATATTGACAGATTGAAATGCGCGCATCTCCAGTTCACGGATAGCGTGGGCTCTTCCCACATGTCCCGAGTTAATTTATAACTGAAGATGGAATTTTAGTCTCTTACCCTGAATGGTTCGAAAGCCAGTTAGCGAATCCATATGTGTTCCTCGGGGGCATTTTGAGGACATCGGCTGAGGATTACAAATATTTTCAGTAATGTTTCTCTCCACAACCACAACAGCATTAAGGGGAGGCATGTCTGTCTAACCACATCCACTCAGACACGATGAGCCCACGGCCCTCGGACATGATTGCACCACCGTGGGCTGAATTTAAAGCAGTATTTTGCCTATGAGAGACATGAAGAGAAAAATGTGCACAGATAATTGGCTCAAATAATATGCTATGAATCGAGGAGAAACCAAGAACAGAAATTGGGACTTTTAAATTATATATATATACAGGTTGTGTGAACTACACTCATAAAACTAAGCACCCCCACTTCTTCTCTATCCTCGGGGCAGCCGCACTCAAACCTCTCCTAACATCAGAGACTTCTCCCTTTCTCCAATGTGCCCACAGGGGTGTGGGGTTTATTGCTTGCTGGTTCATTTCCTTTATTCGGTAGTTTCTGCGAAGGGAAGAGTATATTCAGAGCATATGGAAAAGTAAAATAAATAATATTTTCCTGGGTAGCATAATAAATGTTCTCATGATCCTTTAGGGATGAAAAGACAGGTGACAGGTTTCTAGAGCTCTCCTTTCAGGTCTGATGCCCCATGTGCGGCCGGCCACTTCCTTCTCACAAGTACTAAATCGTCCCACATGTGAACTGGACAGGGCAGATACCCTGGTCAATTTTAGAACCAGAGGATTGATGACAGTTCCTGTAAGATAATTTAGAGAAGGTTGTCTTTATTAGAGAGGATTTACTATTTACTCTTTTATTTTTGTTGTTGTTGTTTTCATGTTTGTCGATCTTAAGATCCACGTTCAAATGGAAGAGGACATTGATGTGGGGCAAGCCGGCGCCGCGATCAGCCCAGGGAATGAGGGCAGCCCTGGGGTTGTCCCGAGAACACAGAGACTGACGATGGGCGATTCTGAAGCCATCCTGGGAGGTCTTCCTCTGCGCCCTGGATCCCAGCCCTGCTCTCCCACCAGAGAGGAGGTGTGTCGGGTGTGAGTCAATGGGTGTTTTGGCTGCAAAACCATCAGAAGCACCACAACGACCTCTCTCTCTACCCTCACCTGTTCTGCACTGAATCCAGTCATTTTCGACACACTCTGGAGACATTGCACATAGCCTAGAAAAACGAGGCATGGGGCGAAGGTGCATCCTTTTCACAGGACAAGGGTGCACGTTAATCCCTCTCCGTGGGGCAGGAGACACAGTCGCCATGGGCGAAAGAAGCTGCAGGGGTTTCCAGTCTTGGCATCACTTGAAATCTATCAGCCTACAGAAGTGACAAGATGGTGACTTCAGTTTTCCCTTTGGGCTGTCCTTCCTCTGCTTGTGCTCAAAGCCACTCGTGTCACTTCTGTTCTGGTCTTTGCAATCGGGAAGGATCCTTGCAGAGATGTTTCTCAGGCTGTCATCCAAATCTGGACAGGTTTGACCAGTGGGGGTGAGTGATGGAAACTGGAACATTCAGGTAGAGAAGAACCCAAGCCATCTCTCTCTGGCTCCTCTCTCTACTTGGGGACATTTCTGGCAATGGCTTAGTTCCCCCCAGGCAGACCATCTCCCCAGGGTCCCAGCTCCTCCCTGGGGACTCCCCACCTTGGCCAACCTCTGCGGGTACTGCTATCTCCTCGTCCCGAGTGTGGCCAAGCAGGTGTGTCCTTTGTCTCAACTCTACGGAGTTTCCCACTATGCAAACTCGAAGAAATGTATTATTTAGCTGATGCCTTCATTTCATCCCGTTTATGCATGAGCATTAAGGAGGGCAATAAAAGGAAAGTTGGGTAAAAATGAAAGCCCTTCTTTAGCTAATGGGAGACATCTGTTTATTCCTCCTTTTTTGTTTTAATGCGCATTTGCTTAATAGACGAGTATTTTTTAAAATGCCAGTCAAGGCTGGCATGACTTTGGGAAATTTATCAAAGTCATAGCCGTTTGCGAGTTGTTTTGGCAAGTAAAGATGCATTTTGTAAACTGCTGCTGTTCACCGGGAGGAGGAGGAAGGCTGAGGAAGATGAGAACAAGTGTAGGAAAAAGGAGTGAAATGAAGGTCTTAGGAAGGTATGTCCCTGAGGTGGGTCCCCTAAAATGTCCTCATCCTGATCCCTAGAACATGCAACTGTGTTACCTTACAGGGAAACAGGACCGTGGACCTGGAGACCATGGAGATTGCCCTGGATTGTCTGTATGGGCCCATGTGGCCACAGCGTCCTCGGGAGAGGAAGGCAGAGGGTCGCTCAGAGCAGAGGGGTCGATGGAAGCAGAGGTCAGGATGCTGGGAGGGCAGAGCCAAGGAGAGTGGGTGCCTCTGGAAGCTGGAACAGGAAAGGAAGTGGATTCTTCCCTGGAGCCTCCTGAAGGAAGCAGCTCTGCCTGCCTGCACCGTGATTTTAGAACTTCTGACCTCCAGAACTGTATAAGACAATACATTTATGTTTTGGGGTATTTTTTTTTTTTTTTGAGACAGAGTCTCACTCTGTTGCCCCGGCTAGAGTGCTGTGGCATCATCCTAGCTCACAGCAACCTCGAACTCCTGGGCTGCAGCGATCCTCCTGCCTCAGCCTCCCCGAGTAGCTGGGACTACAGGCATGCGCCACCATGCCCGGCTAATTTTTTCTATATATTTTCAGTTGGCCAATGAATTTCTTTCTATTTTTAGTAGAGACAGGGTCTCGCTCTTGCTCAGGCTGGTCTTGAACTCCTGACCTTGAGCCATCCTCCCGCCTCGGCCTCCCAGAGAGCTAGGATGACAGGCGTGAGCCACCGCGCCCGGCCATGGTTTTTTTTTTTATTTTAAGCAGCTGGGTTGGTATTGATTTGTTATAGCAGCAACAGCAAATGATCATAGTCTCCAAGCACATTGCTCTCTGAATGCTGGACGGCAGGTGCGATGTTAAGGCATTTCATTGGCAGATGGGCCAGGAGAACAGCCATCAACAGCATTTTTATGCAACAGGGTCATAACCACGATAAAGCTAATCTTTATGGGGTACTTCCTGAGACAGCAGGCACCGTTAGGGCGCTGTGTTAGATGTCGCTCATTTAGCTCTCACACCACACCTGGGAGGCAGGCAGTAGTATCACTCCCAGGTGGCGAATGAAGAAACTGAGGCCCAGAGACATAGCACAGGTGGCTCTGGGTCACCCAGGCATCGGAAGGGAGAGACGGGATGGGACTCAGGCTGTCTGGCCCCAGCTCCGATGACCCCAACCCCATGGCTCTGATCTGCCTCTTCTAGGAGTTTGAGTTTTGAATAAAAAATATATATATATATTTAGAGCAATAGAATCCAAAGGCCAATTTGAATGAGTGAAAATCTGAATTATAGGAATTATACAAATAAATGCCATTTGGAGACTTGCAAATATGTATTCTGAATTTACATCAAGATTTAACAAAGGCTACCCAAGGACAGAACTTTATAATTATGCTTTTTGGGAGAGGGATCAGCAGAGCTATTTACTTTCACAGTTATTATTACTGTTATTATCATTTTTGTACAAATAATATACCATTTAAAAATTTCATCTTAATTTAGTTTAAATATCCTTAATCCTCTTTATTTCCTAGCCCAGAAAACCCTTTCATCTTAGCCATGACAAAGGTATGGTTGATTCCAAATTAGATTAATTGTTCACAGATCCTGCATAAATAAGGGATTCTTTTTTTTTTTTTTAATCAAAATTGCTTTGGACTTTATTTGTCCAACTTTTAAGATGTGATTATTAAATAAAATTACCTAGAGTTAATGGGATTTGGATGATTTTCTATTTATATGCTAGATACATTTCTCAAAAAAAAAAAAAAAAAAAGAGAAAGAGGTTCATTGAACCCTTAGTTTTCCAAATCACTTAAGGCAAGGACAAGAGGAATTATGATAAATAGCAGAAATAGGACTAGTTAATAATATAATGATATTCTAAATTATTGTAGCTTTAAGAGAATTTGCAAAATATTTAATGGTAATTGTTAAGTTTGATGTGGAGACAAATGATGGTAGATTATTTGGAACATCTACAAATGACTTTTAAACAGTTTCAATATTATTTCACTGCACCTGCGTAAAAATAGCCCTTTTACCATTATTATTATTATAAAATCTGTTTAAGTTAGTGTTTAATTGGAACTAATGATTTGATGTAAAATTGAACTTTTAGCATGTGACTAAATTTCCTTAAGATCCTAACTTTAACCTTAAGGCTCTTTCTTGTCCCTTCAATAATTTCAGCAGAGATGACCACTTATAGTGGTTTAGGATGAATCTTTCCTTACTTTTACTGGGCATTTTATTCATACAGATATCATTGTATGAGCTATTTTGGGCTCTTTTTCACACTATACACAGAATTCCTCAGATTGCACCTCTATCTACCAGGCTAAGTGGTGTCAGGAACTAAATCGGCATTTTTAACAGTGGCTTAAAATTCCCTTTCATGAACTACCTTTGCCAGCTCTGCCATTTCTTTGGGAAGCTGGCGTGGCAGGTGGTATCTGCCTTCTTCACTTCTGCTCTTCATCCCAGGACAGGGAAGAAAAGGGGTCTCTGGAGCATATAGGGGGACGGGAGGGTGGTCCCTCTGTGCAAAGCCCCTCCCTGCCCGCCAGCCCCTCCCCCACCAATCCCTCCCTCATCAGTCTCCTCTCTGGGAAGTGCTTCAGCCATGCCAAGTCAGAGTGGGAGTGAAGAATTAAATACTCAGAGTTTAAATATAATCCCGCTCCTAATGCCAAAAAGGTCACAGTTTGGCTCATGTAGTTGATGCTGACCTTTCAAAGGATTCCACCAGGTAATTCTCATGGTGCATAAATAACCTTGCACTGAAGTGCAGAGATGCATAAATAACGAATTCCAAATTACTGAGGCTTTAATAGAATTTGCAAGATATTTAATGGTAATTGTTGACTTAAAGTTTGATGTGGAGACAGTCTCTGCACTTAACTTCAGTGCAAGGTTATTTGTACTGAATAGGCTGATCTAGTTCCGGGAACAGAGGGAACTTCCTGGGCTTTGGGGTGATCTGAGGCTGGTGGGTAAACATACCCCCTGCCCCCATCACCTCTCTACATACATGAAGGGTGATAATCCCATCTTTAAATCTTGCAAGTAACTAAGCAAATATGTTGCGAGCCATCCTTTAAGCTTTAAGAGGAAAGTAGCATCCTATCAGGTAGATCTTTATTCTGAGCTTCAAAATCTAATGAAGAAGAATCTTTTCCTGCTCAGGCTCCCCCAATTAGGGGCGAGAATGAATTCACGCTTTAGGAAAAGGCGTGACCATGTTTTAGACCATCTGTCCCATGGGAACCATCACACACCTGCCTGGTTCCTTCTTCTCGCAGAGGCGTCTGGGCTAAAGAAGTGTGAACTGATCAGCTGGGGACTTGAGGTAGTTTCTTTCCACTTAGGGTTTAGGGACCTTTATTTTCTGTTCTTGTTCTCTACATTTTATTAGGTCCTATGTGGCTCAATTCAATTCAAATATTATTTTAAAATAATTAAATAGCATCCACCCTGTGCCTGGCTTTGTGTTCAGCCCTAGGGACAATGGGACGATTTAATACCAGGATCAGCCCCCAGTGTGGTCACAGTCCAGGGATGAGATGGTCACGTGGATAGGTCAGACTTGCCAAATTCACACTGTTTGGGATTGTTGCTGGCTTAAATCTTACTGGGATTTATTTCCCTGGAGTTCTTCTATATTTACAGCAATTTCTTTTTGGAGGGTCAGTTGCATAAGACTGAATGCCTAGTAAATTGGTCAGCCTGGATATGGTAAGATTTTCTCCAATCACAGTAGATCGTCAACCACCCAGGCCACTGCCGTTGGCTTTTCCTTGTCCGTTTGTCATGGCCGATAATTAATTATAGCTCTAAAATTCAAGCATTGTTATAGATATAATAATTAGTAGAGAATCCTTTTCTGTTGTGTTCTTCATTTATTTTATTGTGCATTTCTCTTCCTTCCCTTCCCCCGGAGAGTTCCTGGAGTGGGTCTTTGTGTGCAAAATTCTAATTATCATTTTTTAGGTCTTATGTGCCTTTTTTTTCCTCTCTTGTACCAGACAAAATTTTTATTTCTTGATATTGTCTATTGTGCCAACACAAAGAAGAGTCAATTAGGTGAACCTTGAACTTGGTGCAGACAGAACATTAATTAGCATTATGAGAAATGCCAGAGTGCCTCCAGGTGCCATCAAAGAAATCATTGTTCTCCTTCTAATTGCCAAGCTGTGCATAAAAAGTGAGGAGAAGAAGAAGCAGGTCCCCGCTGTCGAATCACGGTAGCTGAAAGAGGGTCACCTCAGGGGAACAGCTTTCTTGGACGGAATGTTCTGCCAGGGATTAAGCACCTGGTCCTGATTTTGTTGTGAATTGTGGTTTCGATGCAACAAGAACTTGTAGGTAAAGGTTGTTTTGATCCTGAAAAGCTACTGGTTTTGATCCTTGAAGAGCATTACTAACTCTGCTAAATAAAATAAGATAAATAATGTACTTAAGTGAACACAGGAAAGGTTACCAGTTCTTACCCTGCAACAAAGATGAGAGAGTGACCTTGTTGCTTTCCTTCTCTGAACCTCATTTTCCCTCCTCAGTAAGATGTGAGGGCTGGGTAAGATCCAGGTCTCCAAAGTGTTTTGAATGAAAACCATGCATCAAGTGTTGTATTGTCCAAACCTAAACTCTTCCAACGTCAACCCCGGGAGGCCGTGCAAACTCTATCTCCATCTTGGAGTTTCAGGAGGTGCAATAAGATATTAATGATTTTGGAAAATCTTACAATAAATAAACCTGTTGAAATATGCCTGACTCTTCATTCATGCATCCACTTCTTTCTCACACATTTTATAGGAATATAAAAGAGGGAGAGCTATGAATAGAACACACGCCTAAAACACAGCTACTCAAACCAACAACCCTATTGTATTACTTTTCCTGGGCTTTTCTAACAAAGTACCACCAACTGAGCATCAGACACTGTGGAAATTTATTCCCTCAAAGTTCTAGGGGCCAGAGCTCTGATATCAAAGTATGGGTATGGCTGTGATCCCTCTGAAGGCACTTGGAACATTTCCTTATCAAGCCTTTTTCTTTGAATTGGTGAACTTTTGGGCAGTCCTTGGCTTGTGGCATTACAACTCCAACACGTACACGGTGTTCTCTCTGTGTGCATGCCTCCGTGTCCACAATTCTCCTTTGTAATAGGACACCAGCCGCACTGGATTGGGGCTCCACCCCTCTTCAATGCCCTGTGGGATTTAGGACTCCACCCATGGGTTTTGGCGGGGGACACAATTCAACCCGTGACACAGGTGCTCAACACATTGTCTAGGTAGCTTCTGTGTTCCTGCATCCCACTCCCTCTCCACACTCCTCTCTTTCTAGGCTTCCTCTTCTCTGACCTGGGTGTTCTCCCTTCCAGTTACCCTCTCACACGCTCTATCAGCCCCTTTAATCTAATGTCCATACTGCAGCCAGGAGGACCTGTCCAAAGTGTGGGTGTTCAGAGATGGACACGTGGCCCAGTTTTGGCTAACGAGCATCAGGGCCACACTATTTTGAAATGATTACTCTTCAGTCATTGGCATCTTTTGTAAAAAATGTTCAGAGGGAGAGACAAAGCATACCAAAGCAGAAAAATTTACCATTAGACGTAGATAATCCACTTTTGTGAATTGTGAAGTGTTCCCCTTCTTTAATTTTAAATTCAATATTTGTCCGTCCTTGTCATGCGCTGTTTCATGCCATCAGCTTCACCCTCTGCCCCTAATGCCACGACCTTAACTTTATTTTTCTAAGAATTACCTTTTGTGCTTCACTGGAAAGGCAAAGCTGTATCTTAATTTTACAGTGAATGCTCCTTTGGAATGAAGAGAGATGCTGGGTGGCTAAGAGGAACTCACGGAATCACACACAAGGAGGAACAATTGCCCCCAAGCTGGAGGACCCAGGCCAAGGGCGAGGTGAGCCATTTTCAGAACGCAGAATCCTTGCTGGGATGTCAGACACCTGGGTGTTTGTAAGCATCCTCATGAAGGGATGCAAAATGAGACCAGCCATCTGGGTGTTTGCATGAAATTTGCACTGTTCACAGGGACTTCTAAGCATGTTCTAAAGACAACCTCCAGCACCGCTCACCTTGATGGTATTTAGAAGCAGCAAGAAATGATACCGAAAATTGGAAAGCATTTTAAAAATTGCAGTGGTGTGCTTCTCTCTACACTGAAGCTGCCTGTGCCTTGTGTAATTCCAGAACTGTTTTCTGTATCTCAATTTTTGTAGTTAACTCATGACAGGCTTCAAGTTTTTTTTATTTTTTCTTCCTAAGGTTTCCGTGCAATAAATTGATGGCTCCATTCTTAGAACTATAACTAGTGATATTAAGTTCTGGATGGGTTCTCTCTGTTCTGGACTTTTAATACAGTTCCAATTTCTCTTCTACTGGGAATGTGTTCCTGGAAACAGCCCTTTCGGTTTCTAGAAGATGTTTTCATTTATATGCATGCTCTGAAATGCTATCTGATACATGCACGTCTTGGGGAAAGGACCTTTCTAAACACATCTTCCTCCAGTTTCAGAGGAGTGGAGATGGGGCACTAAGGCAACAGTTGATCAGGACTGAGGCTGGATGGGAGTTCACTTGAATCCACACCCAGAACCGCTGGATTTTGCCTCTGAGAATATTCAGTCTGTGTGTGGGTCTTAGATTTGAGCGTTGTCTCTTCAATCCTACACTCAGGATCTAAACAGTGTTTCCTCAGTAGCTACTCTGTTACCTCGCAGGATGCACCTTATTTGTGATTTTGCAGCCACGCCTTGAACACGACAGGGAGTCCAGCTGATGTCTGTGCACACCACAGCCACTGACCAAGTTGGATGGGGAATAGCTTTGCTGGGTTAAAGCAAAGCGAAATAAAACCAGACAGCAACATGTATCAGCCTTCTCTAGAATGCCGTGGCAACTAAAGAAGCACACCAGGTGCCCGATAATGCTAATGAAAAAGAATGCCTCTTCACTGCTGAAAATGAATATTTCCTTTATGCAGATAATGGTATCTTATGTTGTCTTTAAACATCACGATTTTATTTCATCCATTTCATATGGTACCTTTCCAGAAAGAGTTCTACATTCGCATCTTTGGTACCTGAAGCAGAGTACAATGGATACATATCCGTGTGTGTGTGTGTGTGTGTGTGTGTGAGAGAGAGAGAGAGAGAGAGAGAGAGATATTAGAGGGAGAAATGTCATGAAAGCATTCATTATTTAAATTGGTTATTTTATTTTATTTTTTTCCTGCAGAGACAGAGTCTCACTCTATAGCACAGACTGGAGTACAGTGGTGGAATCATAGCTCCATGCAGCCTCAAACTCTTGGGCTTAAGTGATCCACAAGCCTCAGCCTTCAAAATAGCTATCACTTAGTAGCTCTATTAATGTGTGTTTCTGAATACATAGTTTCCAAAAGTATGTCACTTTATTCACATCCTATAAGATATTCACTTGAAACATTTGAGAATATAAAAGCCTTCATAGCACTATCAGGTTTATTTTTTTTGTAAACATTACCTCCTTATTAATTCTAGTTTCCAAAACTGACATTTATTAACTATCTCAAATATGAGTTTACACTGCAGTTTGGATTATGCATAAGCTTCATGCTTAATTTATTTTTCTTTAAGATTTATTTATTTTTCTTTAAGAGCTAGGATTGAGACAGGATCCTAGGTAGCTAGGATGAGCTACCACACCAGGCTTATTTTT
>CAUYPO010026581.1:0-24942 GCA_963574435.1 Cheirogaleus major
GGCAGTACCCATAAGTGCAAGATGTTTATCAAGTGGCCTCCGGACCCCCAGGGCTGTGGGGCTGGGAAACATTTGCTTATGTGCAGAAGCTCAAACTCTTTGTTATGCCTTCAAGCAGCAACCCTGTTTGTTAGGTGAACCTAAGCCGAACGTATGACTCTCACGCCGCTCTGGGCTGGGCACGTACTCCTTCTCCTAAGATTAATTCTTAAGCTGCACAATTATATGGCAAGCCTCCAACAAAAAGATGTTCAACATCATTAATTATTAAGGATATGCAAATCAAAGTAACAATGAACTACCACTATAAACCCACACTAATATGGCTAAATTTAAAAGATTGGCATAACCAAGTATTGTTGAGAAACGAAACTCTCATGCATTACTTATGGGAACATAAAATTGTACAACCACTTTGAAAAACAGTTTGGCAGTTTAATATTATATAAAGTTAAACATTCCTTTTCTGTACAACCCAGCAAATCCCACTCATAGGTTTTACTTAAAAGAAATGAATATATGACCACACAAAGACTTGCATACGGATGATTATAGCCCCTTTACTCATAACAGCCTCAAGGTGGAAAAAACTCAAGATAAATTAATTGTGGAATATCCATGAAATAACTAAACAAGACCAAACTACTGATATGTGAAACAACATGGATGAATTCCAAAAACATGTTGAAAGAACAAAGCCAGACATAAAACAGCATATAGTGCATGAATACATTTCCAGAAAATTATAATACAGACAAAAAATAATCTACAATAACATAAAGCAGATCAATGGTTATCTGTGTTCTGGAGGTATAGGTGTGGGTTGCAGTGATGGATTGTAAAAGGAAATGAATTAAATATTTGGGATAATAATGATGCTCCATATATTAATTGTAGTGATTGTGAACCTATTCAAGTTGTCAAAACTCATTGAAATTGACTCAAATGGTGTGCATTTTGTTGTACGGAAATTATACCTAAGTAAAGCTGTTAAAATGATATATAATAGGAAAATATTACTACCAACTTTGTGGTAATAATCATCACAATTAGCATTAAATAAATAAATTTGTGTAAAACACACTTACTAAAGCCAACACAAGAAGAAACAGATCATCTGAAAATCTTATATTTTTAAGGAAATTGAATTTATTATTCAAATTTATTTGAATAATTTATTATTTCCCACCAAGAAACTACAGGCCCAGGCCGGGCGAGGTGGCTTATGCCTGTAATCCTTGCCGAGGAGGGAGGATAGCTCGAGGTCAGGAGTTCTAGACCAGCCTGAGCAAGAGCGAGACCCCGTCTCTACTAAAAATAAAATAGAAAGAAATTAGCTGGACAACTAAAAATATATAGAAAAAATTAGCCGGGCATGGTGGTGCATGCCTGTAGTCTCAGCTACTTGGGAGGTTGAGGCAGAAGGATTGCTTAAGCCCAGGAGTTTGAGGTTGCAGCACTCAAGCCCAGGCAACAGAGCGAGACGCTGTCTCCAAAAAAAAAAAAAAAAGTCCCGTATAAGGAAAAAATAAGATAAATCTAATACAAATCTCCCAGAGAATAGAATAAAAGAGAATACTTCCTAATTATTTTGTGTTCAGCATGATTTTGATTTTAATACCTCCAAGCATAACAGAAAAGGGTAAACAAAATAGATAAATGGAAGAGAATAGTCCAGTAAGAGATACACACATATATGACACTTGTGATTTGTTTCATGATAAATGTCTCCTACTGCAGTGCTGAGTAAATTTAATATCAACATATGGAATATATGTATATATACACACCATGTGTATATAGAATCTATGTATGAATATATATTCTATGTGTAATTATGGCATCTAGTTTAGAACATACACAAAAATCAATTCTATGTGGATTAAAAAAAATTAATAGACCATATTTTTGAAGTTTCAAGTTTACAGAAAAATAGAGCAGATCATGTAGAGTTCCCATATACCCCCTCTTCCCTGATAACTGTTTCCCTTGGTTTTAGCATCTTGCATTAGTGTGGTATATTTGCTACAATTGATAAACCAATATTGATACATTATTATTAACTAAAGTCTATAGTTTAAGTTAGGGTTCTCTTTGTGCTGTACAGTTCTATGAGTTTCAACAATGCATCATATCAGGTATTGCAGTACCATAAAGAGTAGTTTCACTGCCCTAAAAGTTCACTGTGCTTCACCTCTTCATCCCTCCCATTTCCCTCCACAAATTCAACCACCGACTTTTTATTGCCTCTATAGTTTTGCCTTTTCCAGAATGTCGTATAGTGGGAATAATAGAATACGTAAACTTTTCAGTCTGGCTTCTTTCATTTTACAATATGCATTCAGATGTCCTCCATATCTTTTTTTTATTTCATTATATTATGGGGGTACAGATATTGTTAGGGTTACATATATTACCCTTGCCACCCCCCTCACCGCTGTGCTAGAGCTTCAATCGTGTCCAACCCCCTGGTGGTGCGCGTCACACCCATTATGTAATATGTCTTTTCATGTCCTGATAGCTCATTTCTTTTTAGTGCTATATAATGTTCCTTTGTATGGACATATCACAATTTGGTTTATTCATTTACCTATTGAGGGACATCTTAGTTGCTTTTAGTTTGGGGCAATTATGAAAAAGCTGTAATAAACATTTGTGTGCAGGTTTTTGTATGTCTATAACACAAAAAAAATGTTGTCAACTCATTTAGGTTAAATACTTAGGAGCACATTGGGATTTGTATAGTAAGTCTATGTTTAGCTCTGTAAGAATTTGCCAGATTGTGTTCCAAAGTGGCTGTGCCATTTTGTACTTCCTCTAGTAATGGATGAGAGTTCCTTTTGTTTTACATCCTTGCCAGCAATAGATATTGTCAGTTTTTTGGATTTTAGTCATTCTAATCCACAGGTAATAGTATCTCACTGTTTTAATTTTCAATTCCCTAATGATATATGATGTTGATCATATTTTCATACAATTATTTGCACCTGTATATCTTCTTTGATGAGATGTCTGTTGATTGTCTATTTTTTACTGAGTTGTTTCTTTTCTTATTGTTGAATTTGAAGAGTACATTTAGGGTACACCAACCACTGACGCAACTTATGGCATTCTGCCCTTACTAATGGGCTCCCAAGACACGTCATAAGGATAATTTATAATTAAATAATTAAATTAATAATTCAGGAACTAGTGTCTTCCATGTATATAAACAAACCCACATGGCGCAAGCAGTTCGCGGGCGCAGCATCTTTATGTTAGCGGCTAGTCTCTTTGTTGATACGGTCGCTTTAGCATAGTATCAATTTTGTTTTAATTTTTTTTATTGGATTTTGTGAGTCTGTGTTTACCGTTATGACCATGCCTCCAAAGCAAAAGTCCACTGCAAGTCCAGGTGAGCCTGCAGCGAAGAGAAAGGTGATTTCAATGGAAAGGACAATAGAAATAAAGAAGCATTTGGAAAAAGGCCAGATGCCATCATTCATTGGGAAAGCGTTAGGCTTTGGTCGCTTGACTGTCAGAATAATTATAAAGGATAAAGTGAAAATAATGGAACATGTGAAAGGCAGTGCTCCAATGAAAGTGTCAATTATTACTAAGCAGCTTAGTGGATTAATTGTTGAAATAGAAAGGTTATTATTGATTTGATTAGAAGATCAAAATAAGCATAAGATTCCTATTAGTCTAGCATTGCTACAACATTAGGTGAGTGTTAACTTTTAATATTCCTTTTTGAAATTTCTCCTATCTCGTATCTAAACTTTTTATATGAGTTTCTTTTTATGTTCTGTTTGAATTAAAAGAAAGAGCATAATAGTTTCTGTAACTTATTATTACAATACAGGAGTATTGTTATTATTACAATTTTGCACTGTATTATTATTACCACATATGAGCCATTGTATTAATAATATTATTATTACCACATATGTGCTATCCATCAAGGATCTGGGTTACATACAAATCTGACCTAAAGACGTTTCCAGGAACATATCTCGTCCATAACCTGGGGACCACCTAAATACATATAATAATATGTATTCTCCAAAATTATGTACACACATAGACATACTGGAAAGATATACACCAAAATGTTAACAATGAATATCAATGAGTAGTGGGATTTTCATTTTTATGGATTTTATTGTTGCATTTTTCATATTTACTTCAATGAACCAAATTACTTTTGTGATCAGAAAATATCATTAAATATTGCTCAAAATAAAGATCACTCTAGGAACTGAGTGAAGGATGGGTTGTGGAGAGGTGAGACTGGAGGTTCGAGGGTGTTGGTAATAGCCCTGTGAGAGGTGATGAGGGCTTGAGCTGAGGTAGTGTGGTTAGAGATTGTGCGTGAAGCTGAAATCAGGAGCACGAGAGGAGAGCAGGTTTACTGTTTCTCTCTCTCTTTCTCTCTCTCTCTCTCTCCCTCCCTCCCTCCCTCCCTCCCTCCCTCTCCTTCTCTTTGTAGAGGAGTTGAGTTTTAAACATGTTAGAATTAGATTCCATTTAGGACATCCAGGCAGAGATGTCTCATAAACAGTTCAAATTTTTACATAAAATGTCTAATTTCAACATTTTCCACGGTTATCATTTGATAGTTTATCCAATCTAACTGAATAAAAAGTCAGCAAATGAAAGAATTGTTGGTGAAACAAACTGTTGGTGAAAAGGATTTATATTTCTAGAGAGTCAATCCACAACAGGATCACTTTGTTGTATTTTTTTGGAGAGGATGTTATCATTGTCCCTAATTTAGGCAAAAATGCTAATAAAGAAATGAAGTGATTTTCAAAACCATGCTGCGATTCGATCAGTAATGGAGTTTGGACTGGTACTGGGAACCTCTAGGTATTGATTCAAGACCGTGTGTTTATATGATGTCAACTATCTTCAACAGAAGTGTTTTTAAGCCTTCCAAAATTTCCATAAAATAAGAATGATGGCAGTTTTTTCTTTTTGAAGAAAAATGTACTATCTTTATATAAGTAGCTGCTTAAGAATTGAAAAATGAAGCAAGATTAAAATCTAAAGCAAGAGTGCTTGTCTCAGGTTTTGGTGTATAAGTTGAGTGAAAAAGAAAACAAAAATAGCCGGTCATAGTGGTGCTCCCACTTGAGATGCTGAGGCAGGAGGATCACTTGAGCCCAGGAGTTCAAAGCCAGCCTGGGTGACATAGTGAGACCTTTGTCTCAAAAAAACAACAACAACAACAATAAAGAAGCAGATTTTTTAAAAATTTAAAAAAGAAAATTAAGCATAATTGGGTAGAAATTAAAAGGAGACACTGAAGAATATTTCACTGCCTCCACATCTTCCTTGCTCTTACCCTAAGGCTGTAATTTTTGGCTTCTTTTCATCTTTTTCTCTAAGAAATCCTCAACAATGGAAAATAGAAAATTCGACACCAATGGAAAAGAAAGATAAAAAGAACAAAGAAAGAAATTACAGAATTAAGAAAGAAATGGTGAAGGAAGAAAGAAAAGGAGGAAGGGAGGGAAGAAGGAAGGCAAGAAATAAAAAAGGAATTAAAACCTGGAAGTTGAGTATAACAAGTGGACTAAATGCCAGAGGTCAGGGCCATGTGGGCTCAAAACACGTTTAGGCCTTGATTGTAGAGGAATTCTGCATGTATCTAGAAGGGCTTTTGACTAAAAACTATAAAGCTTTACATTCTATTGTGATTGTTTAATGACATAAGGTAGTTTTAGTAATGTATTCAAGGTCAAGAAATGTTTCTTTTTACAATATAAGGACATGAATCCTTCTTTGTCAAGCTCATTAACAGAAAATGATATCTTTATTATTTGTCAGTGGATTTCCAATCAATTACCATCTAATGCAAAAATAATCCCAGGAGCTAAGATTAAGTATTGTTTAAATCATGGAACCAAGACCTATAGTCAGACATGACCTCAATAATGCAAATGTATTTGTGAATAGCTGGGAAGACAAATTCATTTATAACAACAGACAGTGTCAGGAGAAGATTAAAATATATATGCACCACATAGATGAAATAATTGTAATCAGGACAGCAAAATTACCACAATTGGAGAATTTCACTGAATAGCTGAATTTCATGTATAACACAATCAAATTTTCTGCCTCATTCAGTCTCACCAGTGTTCATTTCCTGGTTGTTCTGATTAATTTAAACTATGGTTAATTGAACACTGAAATATTCGGGAAACTCTGACAGGAACAATTTGCTGTGGACAATTTCCACCTGTACTCTCAAGATTTAGAGGCCATGTGGATAGAATGAGATAGGTGAGGTGAATTATATTTCACTAAATGTCTGCCATGGAAGTAGACATTTTACTTGAGAGGATGTAAAGCAATGGACTATAAAAATACCAAGGTTAAAGCATTTGTTTAAAGATGGGAATATAAATAGTTATGAATTTCAGTGTTCCTTGGTAGAAAAGATTTCAAACAATTTCAGAGCTGTAATCCTGAACTAGGCTTGTATTTATGTGTTATTTTCTTATAAAGGGAATTTGCCTGTTCAACTGCACTTTACAAAACAGTTGTTCTTTTCATCATGCTAAATTGGAAAATTTTCTAAGAAAATGTTTTAAATGTATTAAGATTAGAGGTATTTTTTATAAAACAAGCATCCATATGTAGACATTTATAGATTTATTGATTCTCAGTTTTCAGATTCAAATGGATAATTTAAAAACATTGGATATTACAACCTATATACTTCCCTACTGTACCCCATCCCCCTACCCTTTTAACTAAATTACTCAATAGTTCTACATTGCTGCCAGGAGATATCTGAAATATTTGTACAACATAAATATACTAAGGAAGATATTCCCACCCATAGTATTGCTATTTAATGTTGAGGAAGTTAATGTCATAGAACATGTCATTTCTCTGGTCAGCATCATATCTTCCTTTGACCAGAAGGTGAAAGCCAGTCACAGCTAGCTCATCTGTTACTAGAGCAATATACTGGTACTCATAGAATCACAGCCCTTAAAGAGTAACCAATTAAAACTACCTTGAAGATGAATTCACACAATTCTGAGCCTACATACTTTTCAATTGTTGCCACTGTTATCATTTTAATGGTGATGTAACTGATGTAAACATTTATTAGTGACATCAAGCCATGTTATAATATGCTCAGATATGTTAGCTTTTAATTCTGTGATCATGAACCAGTGGTGTGTTTTCCTGATTGGATTCAATCATCATTTGACACTCCATAGCATCTGAAGTGCTGTGACAGGGTTTGTGAGGGCAATCTGAGGTCTGCCAGTAATTATTGGGGAGATCATTAGCAAGATAAGACCCTAAAGGGTGATCTGCCTTACTGTTTTAGCTGAAATAATCTTCTACAAAAGTTATGACAATATCACATGTTGGACCTTGAAGTAACCTTAGTCTTTCCAGGCTAATACCCTTATTTTACAGATAAGGAGCCACAGTGGTTTATTGACCACTCCAAGATCACACAGCCAGTGAAGGAATATTTTCTAGGATCCCAAGTCAGAAGGTGCATGACTAGAAGTGGAGAGGGTAGGAAGTAGACAGAGCATAAGACTCTGTTAAGACTATAATGAAAGCACATTAGAGGAAGCAGTGAAAAAACAAGGATGTGTGACAGTTACAGAAGGTAGTGAAAAGGTGGTGCCCTTCTTATGTGTATGTCCCATAAAGCCACACACAACTGTCCCTACCCTGATATTAGAACATGGCTACATATTTGTCCCAAGTCCTGTGGTTTTTCCACCTCCATGGCCTCTCTGGTGACTTTAAGTCTGTCTGGCTCTGTCTCTCTTTCTCTGAGATCATTTTCATTTTGACCATTGCCCTCATTTATTTACCCTCAGTATAATGACAGCAGATTGAGAGTTAAAAATAAACCCCTTGCTTTCAATTTCTAGAAAAATCATTCAAATTTAAGAATGGGTCAAAAAGAGAGTGCTATTAAATTGGAACCAACCGAAGAGCACACATGTGCACAGAGGGAAGTAAAATTCAGTGGAAATCAAGCAGGGGCGGGAGGGGCAGGGGGTATGGACGAAAACCTACCTAACAGGTACAATGAACACTATCTGAGTGATGGGCACATTTATAACCCTGACTCAAGCATAACAAAAGTGACACATGTAACCAAAAACATTTGTACCCCCATAATGTTTTGAAGTAAAAATAGTAATAATTTTAAAAAGAGAGATGGTTATTGCAAGTATTTTTTTGAAAACACTAATGTTTTAGGTATTTTACTGATCACCTTTCCTTTAACTCAATGGTAGTTTCAGCTGAGGAGGTTAATAAAATAGTTAGATGGCTATTTCTTAACCTATTTATTTTTCCTTTTTGGTTTTTGTAGGAATTGATGAGATCTTTGAATATCTGCTGCAGGATGATAATAAAACTAATGATTCGGGGAAGTAGAAGAACCCAGGGGAGGAAGTTTCACATTTGGTGAAGGAAATAGAATTTTTGCAGGGCTTACTGCTTTTGAAAACTCTTGAAAATGTGCTTAGTGGTTTTATGACTCATGGAGCATATCAAATATTGAAAAGCTGTCAGTGAACAGGATAAAAAATTCTCTTTTAAATACAGTTGGAGGCACAGTAAAAACTAGCAATTCTAAACCTATTGCAAAATCAAAATTGCTCAAAAGAATTGTCATTTCAGAATGCTTATATGTCTCTCTTATCAGTCAGCTAAGATGAATGGTAAGTTTAAAAGGTCTTAATAATATTGCTTTGTCCATACATCTGTCCATTCATCTACCCAATGGCTATTGTGTGCATGATTTAATCCGAGGTAGTATATATTCTGGCCACTGTAGAGCAATAATTTGCTCACGAATTTCCTCTGACTTCAGACAAGTCCGAAGTCCTAGATGTCTTGTCAGTAAGATGTGCTATAGAGAATGTAATGACTAAACATGGTCCTGCCAAAGCTCAGAAAAATATGTATGAATTGTTAAGACTCAACTGTGTCTGAATTTTTAGTGCTATATATTTTGAATTTTTTTTCAAAGAAAATAACCCATTACTATGTTTCCTTTGTTAAAAGTTCAAATACTCCAGACAAAACAAAAGTACCTTCTTCAAGCCTGAATGTAATAGCAAAGTATTTCTGCAGCAAAAATAGTATTTTTGCTATTTCTGTAATAGCAAAAACATTTCTGAATGTTTGGTGTGTTTCCTTCCAGACTGAAATATATAATTTACATGTATTTTATGCCAATAGTCTCATATTGCATGTATTGTGCTGCATCCAGCTTTTTGCACTGCATACATCTGGGAGAGATTTCCTTCATCATTGCAGTCATCCCAGAAATCTCTCTTTGGTCGATGGGGAATGTAAATCTTTGGTTTAATAGTCAAATTCACTTGTCAGGCAGAAATAGAAGGTATGATGAGGAATGATAATATACATCTTGCCTAATAGTGAATATTGTGAGGCAATTGTGAAGGGCAATTGCCAATTTTGGGTGGTTTTCTTTCCAAATTTCTGCTTCCTTCTATTGAAGAGTTGACAAATTAACTTACACAGAAGTCTGAACATTGTTGGCCTGCACTAGAAGGTTAAAAATGCAACTCTCCTGATAGAGTTGTTACAATCATTAGGGAAAATACCATCTGAACTTTATAGTGACTAACAAATTGGGTTAGGACAGGAAATGCACATCTGCTGGCTGTGAATTCTAAAATGGAGACACCATTTTCTTTCTGTCTGTGGGTCAGAATGACTTTCACGACTGATTAGCTCTGTGGCTGAGGTCAACTTCCTGCGTGTTAGAACAAGCACCTCTGCAAAAGAGAGACCATTTGAAACCTAGCAATGCTGAGTGCAAATTTATTTCAATATTTTTTCTCCTCTTTGCAGGACTATTTCAACAATCTATTTTATGTTGAAATCTTAATTATCTTCTAATCAATTACTGGGAATTGATTGTAGGAATGGAGGAAGCTAGCTGGCCTATTTCCTCTCTGTTTTTTTTTTTTTGCCTTCTTTGCACACTGGTGAAAAGATGTTGATGCATAACTTCTATAGATGCCATGATTAATTATGTCATTATAAATGGCTTATTCTAGCTGACCCTGCACAACTACAGGGAAAAGAATACAATGTCATTCACAAAGAAGACTGAACCAATTTTAACTCCTCTATCAAATACTTCAAGTAGGTTGACTTCCACAGTTGTGTTCAGTCCTGGGTAAAATGTGGTCTCATTATGCAACTTCACCACCAAATCCTAGCTTCTTGATGTTATCCAAAGCTGCCTTCTTCCTCAGAGACCCCAGTCCCCTCCCAAAGCCCAGGGGAGTGTAAACAAATCCCTTTCTCTCAGGGTTACATGAAAAGCCAAGTCATCATCCAACACAATAAAATAAGCTGGCGAAGGAAAGAACCAATCAAACCTCTTTGATTCTGAGACTTAGGAAAAGCACTTAGGAAACCTCATAGTCTGCCCATCAGAGGGGAAAAAAGCCTCCAATTAAATGGGAAGAGTACTCATTTTAAGCACTCTAAAATGTTAAGATTTAAAAAATACAGTGCTTAACGTTCTGTAGAGCTACAACAAAGAATACGCTAACCTTAGAATTTACACGCCAAGCTTCTGCCAAGCCATTTCATAATGCACTTTAAAAAAATTTCATGCTTTCTCACAGAAAGGCACCCCTCCCGGCCCTGCTGATGGCCTGCATGTTCCCAGGCATGTGAATTGCATACTTTTGAAGTTCCAGTGAGGCTGCTAGCTTGAAGCTCTTGCCAATAATATTGTTGCACCCGATGCTCAGAGGTGTGGCTGCTGAATGGCATATTTTCTATCTTGGTATTTTCTCTCTGTGACTTTGGCTGAATCGGCCACCATTTTGTCAGGCCAGTTTCATGTATGTTATCTGTGTTCTGGAAAGTGAAATTAACTACCACCCGCTGGTTCCATTTCTATTATCTTTACCTGCAGGAAAGAATGCCCTCTCTTTAATAAAGCATTATGCCCTTGCATTCCTTCCATTACAACCTATTGTTAAGAGTTCAGTTAAGCTATTGATTCTGATATTTTATTATATATATATATTTTTTACTTTTTACATGGCTGCAGAAATACTTTGCTATTACCCTAATCATATGCTGGAGTTAGAATCCTTCCAAAACTTTATAAATAGCATAACTAGAGTACTGTCCACTAGAGTAAAATAATATAAGCAGACACTCAGATGAAAAAACAAAGAAAAAAAAGAGAGATAAAGAAAGGAGGTCTTAAGAATAGCTTAGGACAGCAGTAAAAAATGCAATTACCATAATTATATTAGAATAATAAACTTCAGAGCTAAAACAGGGATCTAAAAGACCCCCTAATTCACACATTAAGAAAAATTACACAGAAACATTAAAAAAATCTGTCTCAAATCCATAACTGGATCAGTAGTAGAGGGGACTGAACTCAGTCAGAGATCTTCCAATTTTACATGTTGAACATGGTATGTAACATTTAAAAACCCATCTGTGGGGCAAACATAGTGAATTTTAAAACATTTTTTTTTGAGTTTTTAAAGCTATGGATAATATGTCCCAAAGTTATAATTGTAATACAAGATTAGAATAGCACTCAAAGTTCTATTTATGTCGATTGCATAAATGATATGCTTTAAAAACATTTATGAATATGTATTGCCATTATGAATGGTGTCTTAGATCTCTAATGAGTATTTTTGTGTGTGGGTGCATATCTGTGTGTGTAAGCACACAAATTCCTTTGAGAGAGAATGGAGCAAATGGATTCAGATACAATCAGAATCTCCCAAACTCTTTGTCTATTTCTGGCATCTGCTTTGACCAGAATAGCTTTTTTTTGTTTGTTTTTTTGAGACAGAGTCTCCCTCTGTTGCCAGGCTAGAGTGCCATGGTGTCAGCTTGCTCACAGCAATCTCAAACTCGTAGGCTGAGCAATCCTCCTGCCTCAGCCTCCCAAGTAGCTGGGACTACAGGCCCATACCATCACGCCCAGCTAATTTTTTCTATTTTTAGTTGCCCAGCTAATTGTTTTTCTGTTTTTAGTAGAGACGGGGTCTCACTCTTGCTCAGGCTGGGCTCAAACTCCTGAGCTCAAGTGATCCTCCTGCCTCGGCCTCCCATAGTGCTAGGATTACAGGTGTGAGCCACTGTGCCTGGACCTAGCTTTCTGAAGTTTATAAGTGTTTGCTTTCTTTCTCTACTTGCTGATTATATTCAATGACAATTAAAATGGGAAGTAGAAATGTGGGACAGGTTAATTTTTTTATTTGTTCCAATTCATCAGGGAAGCAATAAAATAGTAGTTCTTCTCCCTTCTGGTTTCTGTACAAAATGAGAAATAAAATAGAAAAGCCAAATGGGAGAGGAAAAGTGGCTAGAAATAAGACAGTTAGTAGAACTCTATGCCCATGGAAGAAAACATATGGAGTTTGGGAACAGCATGACCACTTTTTCTGCACGTAGTGACCTTCTCCTATGGTCCAGGCACTATGTAAGGCACCGAAGATACAACAATAAGAAAAACACAGTCCTTGTCCTTTAAGAGCTCACAGGCAAGTGGATGAATTAGATTTGTAATAAGTATTTATGTTATTATGCATTAAGTGCTGTAATAGAGACAGGCAAAAAGTTTAGGACCACAAGCTCTAGAATGTTGAACTGCACCTGGAAATACCAATGTGTACACTGGGGAATGGACAGGGTCTTTTGAGATGTTCAGCCTATGTTTGTGTCTTCAAAAGGCTAGACATTCTCTGATGCTGGGGGAAGGTATTATCTATGCTTGTTTTATTTTGGAAATGTGCATCTGTGTTCTTGCTTGAAAATAGGAAGTGCTTAATATATGTTAAATGACTGATAGTTCAAGTTTAAACCAATTTCTCAGTAGCAATGAGGAAAGAATAGCCTTTATTCAGTATTCTGAACAAGAACTCCAAATAATTTAACAATTGATCCAACCAGTTCCTTTTAGTTGGATTTTCATTTGCTCATCAGAATTGAAACTAAACATTAGTTTCAACATCCTTTCAATATACCCTACTCCTAATACTGTGTGCTATATTTTTTCACATGTTCTTTGTATTTAAACTGTAAGCTTGCTAGAGCTCAAAATTAATATTTTTAGTATTCTGTTCAGCATTGTGGTGTCTGGCATGTTGTATGAACCTAGTATATTTTGAAAATAATCTAGAGTTGAATTAACTGGAAAAAGCCCATTTGAATCAGCAAGCCGTACCATATTTGAAGTGAGGAGGAGACCTTCCTCTGGGATCCTGGACTAAAGAATTTTTTGACACCAAGTTGTCTGCCTTTTCCCAGGCTGCCCAGTGTCTATTGAGGTCTTAGGAAATTAAAAAAAAGGGGGACTCACCTATTTTATGGGCTTTCAGATAGTTCCTTGTGAGCGTCCTGTGGTGGTGAGTGTCCCAGATTGTGACTGGTGGCCACAGCATCAGTGTTTCCAGTGTATGAAGTACTGGCTTGGGGCCGTGAAGATACATTTGCCTACAAAGTTAGTCTAAAAAAGTTATTTAACCTTCTGAGTAGCTAAATACCACATATTTCTAACTGAATAGTTTTCTGCTACTGTAATTTTTCTAGTACTTTCATTTCAGCTGCAAAAATATATAAGCTGTGATAGGCTGGCCTAGGTACCTAATTACCAATTATAATATTGTTTCTGATATTGTTTCCATGGAAATATAGATTTTTGAGTTCCAAACAGTGGCCTAATAAACGAACTGT
This sequence comes from Cheirogaleus major, assembly GCA_963574435.1. NCBI lineage: Eukaryota > Metazoa > Chordata > Mammalia > Primates > Cheirogaleidae > Cheirogaleus > Cheirogaleus major. The sequence continues at coordinate 13,747 of CAUYPO010026581.1, forward strand.
TGGAATACAATTTTTTTCTAGGTTAAGAATTTCCTATGTTTGCATTTTTATTACTTCTTTTTCCCTTCTTTCCTATTATCTCTTTCCAACACTGAGGTCTAATGGTGATCAAGTATGATTATAAACACACTACCTAGCTGCCCTTCTTTTCAGGCAGCAGGTACTAAAATAGCATGATATAATATAATAGGAAATGGAGATGATAATAGCTACACATTTCCTACTTTTCAGCAATGACAGAAAAATAATTGAGGCGATATTTGTGAATACTAGGAAAAAATGTGCTGTATTGAAATCTGAATGTCATTATTCTCCCATATGCTGTATGAGGAAGAAAAATGTAAACATCATTATTGTTCATCTCACTCCTTTTATCCCAGACTGAGCGACCTTTCAGAGTCCTTTATTCTGAACAATCTAATTGGGAATTTCTCAAATACCTATGCATGGTGGCTTCTGTAATCCCATTGCTTTTACATGTGAAATGTGTACAGTATCATTAACCAACCCCCAATACAATATTTATTTGTAAATTTAACAGGATAGAAAAAAATCAGTTTCAACCCTTGGAGAAAATAACTGTCAAAGGCAAGCAAAATGCATTTCTAGACAAGAAGCTGGTGAAAGAAAGTTTACTGTTTAAGAAATGTTTTGTCACATGAAGAAGCTGGCTAGGTGGTAGTGGGAGGGAATGCATAGAGATCTCCTGACTTCCTCCCTCAGTAAACTCCTCACATACTTTACCATACCCAGGGAGTATTAGCAAATGTGGATTATTTAACGTGTTCCATCTGCCTTGTACTTCCTTTCCAACTAGAAGCAATAGCAAGGCTCTGGTGAAGGCTAGCAAGGAGAAAAATAAAAGCTGAAAGTTCTAATCAAAACTCTAATCAGAAAGATGACAACTGGTGAAGATTATTAAATTTTCTTTGCTCCCTTGATGAATTTAATAAAGAACTAATCAAAGATCATTAGAAGGCTTTTGTGCCTGGCTTGCATTGTAGCTGGATTGCAATCTGAATTTGTGTTTTAGTGGGCTTCCAGGGTTGGGTTGGACATGTAAATATATTAAAAACTATAGATGGCTAGACTTTTTTTTAGTATTTTTAGTTAATGTACAAACCCATGAAAATGTATAAGCTATTTATTGTGCTCATCTACTCTGCCAACTAAAAATATAGAGGATTTTGATTTTGATCTTTAGTAATTAGAATTTACAAATTTTGTATCAGTGTCTAGCTAAAAAATTTTCTAATGATCTTTGATTAGTTCTTTTCTTAAATTAACAGGAAAATAAAAAAAGTATCATTTAATTTCCAGAGCATAAAAATATGTAAATAATGCTGTAACTACCAGAGCCACTAGAAATTTATAGAAAATTATGGTAATATCTGAAGAGGTTTCTTGCCTCCCCCAATTCTGAACATTTGCTTAATGTTCCTTGTTTTCAAATGATCTCCCTGTAGCCTTCTAACTAGATTGTAAGTACTGCATTTATAGTGTCTCGTAAACTATGCATTTTGATTTCCTTATTTATGGCACATGTACTCCATCCATTTTTGGCGCTCAGTTTTTCATGCCTCATTGTCCAATTGGTTTAATAGTCACCTTCCCACTCCCCCAACAACACATGAGCCCAATAACTTAGGACTCCTGCCAATTACTACATTCTCCCATCTCGAAGAGCCTCACACTTCTCTGAATTTATGACATTTGGTTTTGATTTGTTTTAGCAGCAAAATACCTCTATGCTCATCATAAAATAATTGGCTCTCATTAACATAAAAAACTTAAGATTTGTTTTGGGTTTTTAAAAAAAAGTATAGTTATATCCTTAATAAAGTTCAGCTTCTGCAGATAAACTTTAATTAGTTTTGTGCTATCTATTTAAAGGAAAATTAAGTATTTAAAGGGGATAACAACTCTGAGTACATAGTAAAGGAAAATCTGCATCTATACTAGTTCCTACATTTCTTTTTATGTGTTAAAATAGCTCATGATTATTTAAAGCTTATAAAAGAATTTTTAAAAATGTACTGAGATGGCTGGTGTAAAACTCTATTTATCTTATTAGATAAGTCCAGCTCTTTTACTAAGTATTGGTAGAAGCAATCAACAATGTAACTCTGAATTATAACCTTCTTCTGTTGGACAAAGGGAACATAGATGGGAACTCTGAAACTAGAAAGAATTCTTCATTTTCAATGGTAAATTAAATAAAATTAAACATTAAATTTGCAGAAAATCTTGGAGAAGAATGCTTTAATTTAAAAAAACTTTCCAGCTAACTTTCAGCACCATTCTGATTACAAGGGCCAGATATTAAGACAGTTAACTTTTAGGTGGAAGTAACTTGAAATGAAGTCCGTAGGAACTTTAATTCCATAATGATCTCTATCTTTAACATGGTCCTGAAGACATTTGTCTAACTTTTCATATTTCCCATGAAACTGCTGCCCATCCTTTCTCATTTACTATTTCTGGTGTTCTTTGCTCTTGTAGATGCAAATTTCTCTTTGACCTGGAAGAAACCCTTCAGGTAGTAAAGGCAGGCTGGAAACAAGTTCTCTCAGTTTTCATTCTTCAGCAAATGTCTTTACTTAACTGTTGTTTGTGAAGACTATTTTTACTGAATATGAAATTCTGAGTTGACAGGTTTTTTTCCCTCAGTACTTAAAGAAAGTCATTTAATTGTCTTCTAGACTCCATTGCTTCTGATGAAAAGTCAGTGATAATTCTTATCCTTGTCTCCCTGTATAGAAAGTGCCTTTTTCCTCTTTGGTTGCTTTCAACATTTTTTTATATCTTCGGTTTTCAGCAGATTGGCTATGATGTACCTTGGTTGGTTCTCCTTATATATGTATATCCTGTGTGAGTTCATTTATGGGTAAGTCAGTGTTTTTCCCAAAATGTGAGTAGTTTGGGGCTATTATTTCTTCAAATTTTTTTTGCCTCGAATAATTTTCTTCTTCAGGGACACATTTACCTGTATGCTAGGCTGCTTGATATCATCCCTGAGGCTTTGCTTATTTTTCTTCAATCTTTTTTTCTCTTCGTTCTTCAGATTAGGTCATTTCGATTGGTTTATATCTAAATTCACCAACTCTTTGTTCTGTTAAATCTGATCTGCTGTTAAGCTCGTCAGTTTCTTATTTCAGTTACTATACTTTTCAGTTCTAAAATTTTCATTTGGTTGTATTTATAGTTTCCATTTCTTTGCTGTTACCCATTTGATCACTCATTAAGAGCATAATTTTCTTTGAGTCTTTTCACATAACTTTCTTTTACTTATTTGTATTCTAGTATTTTTTTAAAATTAAATATTGGTCATTGTGGATAACATATTATAGAGAGCCTAGATTCTGTAATCTTCCTCTGAAAAGTTTGGATTTTTGTTTAAGGAGGAAGTTCATTTAATGGCTCATTGCTTTAACTTGTTTAGATTTAGTGTTTTACATTATTAGTGTAGATATATGGACAGTCCAAGGTGTTTCCAAAACTCTTCTAACTGAGCAGTACTCACTCTCCAGACTGTGTCTTCTATACAAATCTTGTTGAGGTTTGGTCTTAGGCTTTGTTAAGGTAGGTCTAGAATAGGTCTTTCTTTAGGGGCATGTTCCTTATTTCTAAAATGTGAAATTTGTGGTGTTTCAGCTGAATGTCAGGAGTTCCAATGAGGTGCTAATAAATCTCTTCACTTTGGCAGGGCCAGAAATCTGACATTCTCTGCCATTCTGCCACAATGCACTGCTCAACCTCTGATATCTTGCTTCCACTTTCAACTCCATAGCATCTGAATATGTAGTAAGGCTCAGGTTGCCTCACCCTGCACATGTACAGCCCAGCTCTCAGCCATGGATTTGAAGGAGATCCCCAAATGGGTTCTGAGGTCCCTTCTCTATATATTTCTCTCCTTTTAGGCTCCACCTGCTTCAGCTACTCTGAACTCTGATATCTGCCTCCTCAGCTCAACAGGACTACCATGCTGTGCTCAGACTCCAGATCTCTGGACCATGGTCAGAAAATTATCTTAAGGCAGAGAGCTGGGGCAATCATTTAGCTCACCACATGCATTTTCCTTATATCAAGGATCACAGTCTTACATTGCCTGTTTTCCAGTGCCTGGAATCAGATGCCTTACATATTTTGTCTGGTTTTAGAGTTTGAGCTAGTCTAGTATCAGTTACTCCATCATAGTTGGGAATGGAAGTTCAAGAGTCACATCTTGATTTAAACCCTACCTGAAATCACATTTCCACATTGGGCAGAAACACAAGCACCATAACACTTTCTGTGAAATGTCATTAAATAGCCTCCACCCCAATTGCAAAAACTCAAGTAAAAGTTAATGTTAAATCATTTTAAGCTTGAAATTATATAGGCTATGCCTAGCAAAATCCATGACACAAGCATGTTCTTCTATAAATTATTAAATTGTTTGCTAAGTAGAGCAGAAAGAAACAAGGAAGAACCCACTCCTTAGAGTTATGACTTATCCACCAATTAGCTCTATGATCGTGGGCCTACAACTGTATTTAACATGTCTTTGTTTGGGAACACTGCAGTAACTTCATTGAAAACTAAGAAAATCTAGTTGGAAATTGATATTTGTAATTTGCCATGATTATATCCTCTGAAAGATATTTTCCAAGATCAAACATCATTGTTGTGGTTTTCCTGGAGAATTAAACAGGTTTCAAGTTTGGCAACTGGAATGACAACTTTGGAGTGGAGGGCTTCTCGTAATTTAAGGAAGAACTTTGCTCCCATAATTGTATTCAATTCCTCTAGAAAGAAAAGAACCAATGACAGAAGAAATATCTGGGCAGCAAATAGCACTTTGGTAGTATCAAGGAGGTGGGAGGAAGCCTTTCAATTAAGAAAATGATATAAATACATACATATATACATAATATTAAGTGAGTGATTAAATTGTCTTTTCTCTAGAGAGCAATATTAAGGCCTCAATGGGCCAAAATGGTATACTGATGCAATATATTTATACCTTTGGGTGAAACATCAAAGATGCAATGACTGTGAGCTATGGAGGCCACAATGCAGCTGAAATGCCATTATTTAAAGAAAGACCAACAGATGCGATAAGAATACTTACTAACATGATCTAGTGATCACTCTCAGTGCAAAGTCTTAAGCCTGATACCTATTCTGCTAGGCCTTTCACCTGTCTCCAGTAGACTTTTCCAGACCAGTCTTCACTTAACAGGCAGAGTAGAAGTGGAATGAAAAGAAATACAACAGGTCCCAGATTACCTTTTTTCTCTTTCTCTATTCCTCTTTCAGTTATGAATTCTGTTTTGCTCTGGAGAAAAAAAAAATATGATCTCCTTGGTATTCTTTCCTGGGCTATTACCAATTCGTCCTGCCCCCTAGTATCTCATACTTGAATGCTTGAAAATTTAAGATGTCTCAGGTACTGAAGAGTCTGAAGAGGGAGTTTGTATTGGAACCCTGGCCTCTGACATTTCTGCTGGATAAGCCATTCCTTCATGCTTGAAGGTGAATGCACATTATGAGTTTGCATGAGGAATTTCTGGAACTGAGCCTGCAGGGCTGTCTAAACTAGTGCGGATATGAGATGTGGGGTGGCCATGCCTACAAATATACTGCAAAGAAATAAAGGGAAAATGGCAGTATTAAAACCAACCAACTTAATGAAGTCTTTGGGTATTGCATAAATTTCAGATGTTACATAATCACTCTCTGTTGAGTTTTTTTCATCATTATTACATGCAATTGTATGTGAGGCTTCCTGCCTTTAATGACACAGTTTAATGGGACAAACTGCAGGCATGCAGTCCTTCCTCACTTTCTGTGCCCGTTTCTCTGGCATAGGTCATTGCCAGTAAACGCTGAAACCTATTGGTTTTTAAGCAGTGAAAAAGTATAATATTCCATGTAAGGATTATTCATATAATCCCCAAATCCTTAAATACTCTGTCATTCTGAGGTCACCCTTTTCTTTAATAACCATGCTGTATATTGCAGGAAATCCAATCTGTTCTCCAACTTCTCAGCAGATTCTCGAGTTGAGACTTAGTTCTCATTTATTTTCTTGCTCCTGACTTTTTTCAATTTCTTCCTTCCATCTGCCCACTGCCTCTCCAGGCTGCCTTAGCCCGGTCTAGTCTGCTTCACTTCAAAATATGGACTCCCATCCTCTCCTTCATGTGTATACTTTTGTAATTAGTAGTATTTTATTGTTATATTATCGTTACTTACATTGTTATTATATATTATTGTTATGTTATATGCTACATATATGCTATATGTGTATAGGGCATCATATAAAGGAATTATAGTACAGGACAGGGAATGATTTAGGATTGTATTTTACTGTGTATTTCTGGGGTCTGCTCTCTGCCCTCTAGACTCTAAGGAAGGTTTTTCTTTTCAATCTCCCTCTTTCATGGTCTGACCCTCCTCAGCTGTGCAGCGGTGGGTGGAACTCACTCCAAAATTCCTGTAACTTTATGATGCAGAGAAATTTGGCTCTGTCTTAGACTCACCCTCTTCTGTCTGGACTCTCCCGGGGTCTACCTTCCACTAGTTAACAAAAGCTCATTGGATGCTTTCCCGAAGAAAAGAAGTTTTCTCTTCAAGAGGAATTCTACCACTCTCCTAGAGCAACCAACTAAAACGGCTATCAGCTTACAATTTTTTTTTTCGTTATAGCCATAATTTCTCTAAAGATAAGTTTATACAATGTTTTAAATAAAGTGAGTTGACAGAAGATTTAATAAGGTGATAGACAAAAGTGCAGGGCCCAGTTGTCAAGAGTGGTGATTTTATCTGAAGCAGGAAAAGTTACAGATAGGAGAAAGTTTGTGATTTCTATTTCTTCCTTCCAAGGACCTCAGAAATGCATGGGAGAGGATAAGGTTAAGACAGGCAGCAATAATTGTCTTACCTGTGGCTTCTCAAAACCTGAAAAATATAGCTATAGCAAAGTTAAGTAACTGAAGGGTAGAGCCATAGTCCACACATAAGAGATGAAGGTTCAGCTAAGGCTATGGAGAAGGAGTTTTGGGCAAGTTCTCATATTCCCGGAATGCAGTTGAGGCCTGGGGAGCTGAAAGGCTGCTTTTAGAGGCAAGCACACCCCAGATGTCACCTTCCACTCAGGACAATGATAACCCTGGGAGGGAAGGGAAATGGACTTTGCAGACTGAAGTTCAACTGCATGTTCTCTAAATCTTAAAGGTTATTGTATAATATTCCAAATTCTGTTTATTACATCAATTAAAAAAACCTTTATGTTAAGAGTGCTTTTATATTTTAGGGGTTCCTGGGGACACTGGGAAAGGGAAATATATCATATGGCAATATTCCATAAAATAAACTACCTGTAGGGATTTATAAAACTTTGCAAGGATGTTTACACATGTCATGTATTAAATAATTATTGCAAATATATAAAGAATTTATGACTTCTTTTAGATGTAATCTCCTAACAAATTCCAACATTGCTTTATTAAATATCTATTTATGTATTTTGTATACATTGCCTCATTTAAAAATAGATATGAAATGGTACTTAACAATGAAAGGTTTATAACACCATCTGTATAGCATAATCTAATTTTTGTAAAAATTATGGGTAGTTTTATATATAGACAGAAATAGCTGAAAAGTTATCTGTCAGTCTGTACATGATGATGTCACTGTAGTGTGGGATTATGAGAGATGTGCTTTTTCTGCCAACGTAAATTTTCAATTATCTGCATCTTTTCCAGAGTTTCTTATTACTTTTTTAATCAGTAAAAAAATCATGCACATAGTCAGTTTGGGAGCTTAAATTGAATACTTTTTGGATAGGAAATAATAAAAACAAATAGTTAATAATTCTTATGTGTAGAAGCAGGTCGTGCATTCGGTAATCAAAACCAAAAAAAAAACCAAAAAAAAAAAATGACATATATCAAAAGAATAATAGTGCTTATCTTGAGTGGTGGAATGATAGGTAAATTTTGTTATTTTTGCTTTGTGCTTTTCTGCATTTTCCAAATGTTCTGTATCAAACATGTAATACTCTTGTAATTAGGTGGAAAGCTAAAGTGTAAATGTTGCAAATGTAAGCAGAAAATGAGAAAGCTTTCGAATAACACTACCCTCTTCTCTGCGCTAACCTCTCTTAAACCAGGGCTGCATCCTACAAAGATATAAAAGCATTAACTTGACCTTCAGCAGACCTTGTATATACTTTTTCTAACTTCTACCTGCTAAAATATTTTTTTTTAGCTCACAATGGTAGATTAAAACCTCAAGTAGACAAACTGACCTAGCTGGGTCTGATTCAGGAAAAATGCAGAAACCCTCTTTGCTTAATAAATCACCATAGTGTGGCTATTACAAAGAGTGAGAAGATAGCAGACTGTGTTATAGTTGCTAGTACTTTGCTGGCACTTGCTAGCTAATTGTGCTTGATCTTAAGGAAAGAAACCAGGAAAGACAATTCATAGACAACTTAAAAAGCAAACTCTCACCCCTCTCTGAGTTCATCAGAGTGCAGCCAGTACAAAGAGTGATTAGTCAGAACTCTGAGTTCTGACTAATTCTCTGAGTGATTAGCTGAGAGATTATCTGAGAGAACTGTGGAGCTACCTCCAAGACAGTGATTCTGCTAGAGAACTGAGTTAGAGGTATGGAAGTCCAAAACTGCAGTGTGCACCATCTGCTGTCTCTCCTGAAGCAGGCACCATTTATAGGTGTGTTATAGCAAGCTGGTCACTGCTAAAGTGGAAGGTTCTATGTTTTAGGAACACCTTTCTATGTCATGACTTACACAGGTAATAAAAAAAAAAGAGTCCCTCAGTAGAAGACAAAAGGAAGTGCCAAAAGTTCCAGGCAGTGAGGGAAAGGAAACCTGAAATTAGTGTTCAGCAGAGGGTGACAATGAGAAGTTCTTCTCTTAGAGGGTTAAGTCTGAGCTTATTGACCTGCATAGGTATCTGGAGGTGCTGAGGGCCATCAGAATGACTCTTCCTCCTGAACAGTGTTGGTGAGAGGTACCTAAAAAGATAGAGATAGAAGAAATCTCTTCAAAATTGGTGTTCCCAGTCAGAAAAATTTGGTTCCTCTAGGTTGGTGATTTTCCCCCAACATTAAATTTTGAAAAATTTCAAACATACAGAAGGTAAAATAATTTTATAGTTAATCCTCATATACTCACCATCTAGGTCCTACCATTAACATTTTACTATGTTTGTTTTATCATGTATGTATGTGTATATCATCTCCAACCTTCCATCCATCTTACTTTTTGATGCATTTGAAGGCAGATTTCAGATATCGGTATACTTCTCCTTAAATGCTTCAGCATGTACATCACAAACTAAAGTTGAAGATTGGTTTACATTTTTATGTTTAAGGTAAAATTTATAAAGAATGGAATGCTCAACTCTTAAATGTACTATTTACTAAATTTTGACAACCACATATGCCTTTGTAACCTACATGCATATCAAGATAGAGAACATTACTCAGACCCCACAATGTTCTCTCAGATCTCTTTCCTGTGAATTCTCACCTCCTCCACACCAGAGAAAACCATTGTTCTAATATTTTTCCACCATAGAACAGTTCTGCTTGTCCTAGAACATGATATAAATGAAATCACACAATATATACTCTTGAATAAGGCTTTTTTCTTTCAGTATGTTTTTGAGATTCATCCATGTTGTTACATCAATAATTCATTCCCTTTTGTTGCAAGCAGTATTCCTATTGAATGAATATATGACAGTTTGTTGATCCATTCTGCTATTGGCATTAAATAGTTTGGGGCTGTAATGAATGAAGTTTCTATAAACATTCTTGTACAAATTTTTGGGTGAACATATGTTTTCTTTTCTTTTGAGTAATTACTTAGGAGTGGAATTGCTGAGTAATACAGTAGGCATACGTTTAGTTTTATAAGGAACTCTCAGACCTTTTTACAAAGTACCATTTCACACTCTCACTACCAGGGTATGAGAGTTCCAGTTTTTCTACATCTTCACTAACATTTAGCATTGTTGGTCCCTTTTAATTTCAGCCATTCCAGAAGATGTGTAGTGACATTTCCTTGTGATTTTAATTTGCATTTCCTAGGCCAGTGGTTTTCCAACTTTTGTGTGCTTAAGACACACCTGGGGTGCTATAGACTCCTATGGCCCACTAGAGCATATTTATTTGTTTGTTTGTTTATTGGTTATTTATATTTTTACTTGTGTCAAGCTCCCCTAGAGATGCTGATGAAGTTGGTTTGTAGACCAGCTCTGAGAAACTGGCTCTCTGGTAGTTGGAAATTGATATTTGCTATCTGCCATCCGTGTACATTCACTTCTTCCTGGCAACTAGAATTGGTTTACTTTCTACCAGTGGAAGTGTGTGGGTACTTTTCATGCTTAATAAAACATTTATAACTAAAGTTTTAATCTTAAGAAATTGATAGGCTCAGAGATGAAGCATTGTCTCTCATGTAGAATAAGATAATCTGGATTTTCTGAACCAAATTCCAAAAGAAAGGTGTTTTGAGAAACTGTGCTAAAAAATCCATATTTTCAGGGATTTACAATCAGCATATTATTCTCAAAAATGTCCTTATGGGTCAGAGATTAAGAAAACGATTACCATATTTTTATTTTCATCAATGGGTTAATATATTTGCTACTTCTATGTAAGACCAATCCTGTTATGGGTGATCTAGTGAACAAAATATAGGCTTAAATAGTCTAATGGCAATCGGTAGGAAAAATATTGGAAATACGTAAGCATTTTGTTACTACTGTATAGGATGCTAAGAGTGAGGTAAAAAAGGACAAAGCTGCTATTAACCTAAAGCAACAATAAAAGCATGTTATCCACAAGGCTCAGCCAAAGGAAAGATGTGAATAAAGAAAATAACAATAACAGTAATATTGAATTTATCCAGTACCTTTTTATCAAGAAGTCAAAGGTATTTATGAATGATGGCTCATTTAATCTCACAGCATCTCTGTAAGTTAGGCAGGGGAGGGAATGACACCATATTTTTTTCCAGTGGAGAAATTATGGATAGAGTCTTTAATATAATGATATATGGTATAAAGGATAGAACCAAAGACAAGAATAGAACTAAAGAGTATTACAGGGTTCATAACTTCCTTTTGTGTATTCTAGTTCCCAACCCCTGCTTGGTAAGTCCAGTCACCCAGA
>CAUYPO010026584.1:0-28142 GCA_963574435.1 Cheirogaleus major
GTAATTATTTGTCGGCCAATAAAATAAGCTACTAGAGTGACACATTTATTTTATGTATAGGCCAAGACATTAAAACTTTTTTACTTTTATTATTTTAGTTAAATTGTATATGGACATAGGAATAATTTATTGCCTTAAGTAATTTGCATTGTGAATTTTTAGTTTAGAGAGAGTAGCTTTGATGTTGGAGGCAGACAACAACTGAGAGGTTAAAATCTGGGGACAAACGTGTTAACCACCCTGAGCCTCAGGCTTCCCGCTGCAAAATGCAGATAATCCTTCAGGCTGGCTCCAAGTATTTCCATGACGATAAAGTGAAATAATGATGGTGGAAGCGCTTTGAGAACTATAAAGTGCCACTCAAATTATTTGCTTTTTTTCTAATTAACAGAATGTGAAACCCCTTAAAACACAAAATATCACTCGTGCTTTTCACATAGGGAAAAGCGAGCTGGTCTTAGTTTAGAGAACTCAGGTTTGAATCTTGACTCTGCCAACTACTTGGCCTTGATAAACCTCAGTTTCTTTGTCTATAAAACAAGGATCATAATATCAGTTCTGTTCACCCTCAGTGTTTGGAGGACCTCAAATGAGGCAATGGATGAAACAGAATCACTTCATAAACTGCAAAGTTCCATGCCACATGCAGTGGGAGCTCAGAGCTTCATCTTTAGTGAAATTGATGTTTGTCATCTGAAAGAGTGAGAGTGACAAAGAATTTACAGGTTCAAAATGGTTATTGTTTACGTGCAATAGGGGTTTGGAAAGAAGTGAGTTTTGAGATAAAAGTTGAATGAAAACTGTCTTATAAATCTGAAAGCAGAGAGAGAGCTGCTGTTGGTGGAAAGGACAGCTTTGGCAGAAAGTTGAAGGTTGAGAATGAAAGGAAAGAGAACTTGGATAACTTTCTTGGAATAATATGATTGGTGGCTGGAGCCCAGGGGATGACCATTATATAGGATGATTCTGCATCTTCAGGAGCTTGATCTAGTTTCTCAACTTAGCTCCCCTGGGCTATCTTCAAATACTGAAATGTCCAGATTGTACTCCAGACCGATTAAATAAGAATTGCTGGGGCTTAGATCCAGGCATAAGTTCTTCTAACCCCCATGTGCAGACTGAGGACCACTGTTCTACTGCAGCAGACAGCTTCCTTCCTTGGGCCAGGTTAACGTGTCGGTCTGGAGCACAGGGCTTTGCAATTAGACATGTCTGGCTTTGGATCCTGGCTCTGCTGCCTACTAGCTGGGGACCTTGAACCTCAGTGTCTTAATCTGTAAAAGTGGATCACGGCCCTCACTTCACAAGGCTGTTGCTAAGATAAAATGAAATTATAAATGTGACCTGACTGACATATAGTGAGTGTTCAAAAAATGGGAGCTATCGTTATTGAAAGAGGTCTTCTGTGAGCAATCACTCCATTTAACTTGTCTCCACTCTGACTCCGCTGTGCTCTCTACCCTATGACCTGGTTTTATTTCCTGGGTAGTATATAAGAAAATCTGAAATCATTTTTGCTCGCTTACATTGTTGCCATATAGGCACTATTATGGCAAGGATCTTGACTGTCCTCCGTGTTTCCTCTGTGTTCCAAGCATGTAGAGAAGTGCCTGGTAGACACTAGCCCAGGGGTGGCGAAACTTTTCATGTTGGAAGGCCGCATTAATTTAGCTGTAATCAAATAAGGCCACATTCAAGAAACTTCAATTAGATATACTTAAAAATGTACACTATTTTGTAAAAATCTAACTATTATGACTTAATACTTTCAAAAAATGAAAACCATTTGTTATTTTTAAAGTTAACTAATTTTTTAGCAATTTCATTGTGTCTGCTATTTGTTGAGAAGCATTTGAATATTTGGTTGCAGAAGGGCGGTCCACGGTTTCAGTTGATCCTCTAGATGGGTATCAGTCATTTGTGAGCTTAAGGGCATCTTGATTTGGGTTAGGTAGGAGAATGTGGATTTGCAGCAATAAGTAGTTGAAAAGCAAGAAAGCATTTTTGTGGCACATTGCCGAAAGTGTGGATATTCTACTGCATTTTTCCGTATTTGAATTGAATCTTTCTTAGCATCAAATAATGACTTTAAAATGTTATTTACTGAGAGCTCAATCAATTCCATCTATAGTTCTTTAGGCACCTAAAGAACTATAGATGATGGAGATATCAACTAGGTGAGGCTGAAATGCTAATTTTAGTGTGGTGTCATGATTCTCAAAGTCATCGAACCTTTTATTATATACTCCAGTTAATAGGTCTAAATACGTATTCTTTAAATGATTTGCATATATCATCCTGCTCATAATGACCTTTGCTAACTGAGGAAAATGCTCATCCAAAATTTCCTTTTGAAGAAGTGTTTTGAAAAAAGAGAACTTTTTTCAAAATGCTTGGATTTTTTGCCACATATCACGTATAGACTTAGTTTTACCTTGCAAAGAAATAGTCAAGTCATTTTGATTTGACATGATATCACACAGAAATGCTGTATTCTTATAGAAATATTCTTTCAATAATTCACATTGCTGATTCTCTTCTTCATAAAATTTAACTATCTGTTCTTGCAGAGGTAAAATTTTAGCTAATACATGATAGCCAACCCACTTTAGAATGATATGGCAAATCCACACTGAATACCTCATTGTTCAATTTTAGCATATTGTGAAACTGATGATGCCGTGTTGCATTTGCACAAATATAGTTAACAATACTTATAATTTGTTGCAAAGTGTCTCTTAAAATAGTAGCTTTAGCACAGAGATTTTGCTAATGCAAGATACAATGAAAAGAAATGAGAGCATCTGGATCTGTTAGTGCTTTTTTTTTAAATCTGTGCAACAAACTCTTCATATTTTCCTGTCATGGAAGGTGCACCATCTGTACATACACTCACTAAATTTACCAAATTCAGTCCAACTTCACACCATTTATTTTGAAAGTTCATGAAGATATCTATTCCCTGTGTTTTGTTCATAAGAGTGCCCAAAGTTAGTAGCCCTTCCTAGCAAAGAAAATCTTCTGTTATGAGCTGAATGAAGTATAAAACCTGTGCCAAGTCAGTAGTATCAGTTGATTCATCCAAAGTGACTGAATGATATATATTTTCCTTTTGAAGTATTGCATGAAGTTGTTCTGTTAAGTTGAAGTCTTCATAATACTGATCAGTTATGGTCCTCTTTGAAAGAGCTGGTTGTTTGTACTTTGAAACATTATTGAGGTCTAAGCATCCTACAACTTCGACAGTGCATTTTTTTACAATTTCTACATCACTGAAGGACTTCCCTTTTTCTCCAACTCTATAAGCTACTTTATAAGTTGCTTCAGTGGCATTATTTCCAGGTCTTATTGCTGCTTGAAAGAATCATCTTTCCTTTTGCCTTTCATCTTTTAATTTCTCCAGTATAATCTTTCATGCCTCTCCTTCTAATTTAAAATATTTGTGGTCCTTATCAGAATTATAATGCTGATGAGCATTGAATTTCTTTAATGTTGTTATTGAAGTATCACAAAGCAAGCAAATTATCTTATCTTTAGCAAAACAAGATAATATTGCAATTCCCAATCCCCATTAAAAAATCTGTTTTCTTCCTTCAGCATTCTCTTGGTCTTCTTTGACATGATGGGCTGTTAAGCAGACAGAATTAAAAAACACTGTTGAGCTTTGCAATGATTCACAAACTCCACTTCAAACAGAAACACAGTGCATGGTTGTCAAAAGCTAACAGAGTGGTGTACTGGACCCCCACAAACTCTCACCAACCAGCCTTGTGCGGTAGTGGCGCCAGTCAGGCAGGGGAAGTTAGAACTAAATCATAAGTGTAGCAGCCATCAATTTAGCCCTTATAGCTGACTAATATTCTAATCACACCAGTCAATCTGGGAGGATTATTTCATTGAAACTTATTTTATTCTTTGGTATTTTAAATACATTCATTTTAAAAATAAAATAAAAATATAAAAGGTGACCAAAATATATTAATAAAATAAAAGGATTTATTCTATAAAATTTGGATTTAGTCAAAAGCCCACACTTAAGGACCTAGAAGGCCACAGGCTCCCCACCCCTGCACTAGCCCTTTTATAAATACTTGACTGAATGTATGAATACAGGACTCTTACCTACAAGCTGAGAGTCTGATCCAAATAGTCTTTTCTGTCCAATGATGAGTTTCTAACTACTGAGTTCCCTTTAAAAGAGATGACTGATTGCAACTGCAGAAAATAAAATTCTGGAAACATGGTTAGTGGCATAGCATTGTCCTGGAAGGAGTTCTGGGAGAGGGTTGGCTTGTCTGAGCCCTTCTCCTATTGCAGCTCTGGAGGCTGGAGAGAGCACACCTGCTTTTCCTTTTCTACCTGATTGACTGCAAGGCAGGGAGATTAGGAAAAAGCTTCCCCCACACCCCTCAAAATAAACTCCATCCCAGGTCACTGGGAGAGGGGTGAGAAGCAGGCATTGTTTTCTCTCCCATCCTCCATATCTTCCACCTGTCCCCTCAGGAGCCCGCCTAGAAGCCCACCTATATCAAACATTCACTCACCTTTGGTTAACCTTTGAGCTTTTCACAGCAATGAGCCTCTTAAGGAGGAAGACAGGAGGCTTCCAGACAGTTTGGAATACTTAAATGTGAAGCTTACAAGTTTGCGCATGTTGGTGAACTCAGGCAGGCTACTTTTATAGTCGATTTAACTCTAAGAGAAGGTTCGGAGGAGTCAAGACTATTGAATAATCGCACCTGGAAGGTGGCTGCCCTCAGGTCCTTACACTAGCGGTCTGGGTGGTAGGCCCTGGTGGTTGACTGAAACTCTAAAACAGCACTTTCTTGAGTCAAAGATTGTCATCTTAAGAAGGACTTCAAAATTTGCCGTGTGAAGGATAATCCCTGCAGTTTTACAGACGTGGACACTGAAGCTTATAAAGTTTAAACCACATGTGCAAACTGTCCTCGCTGTTTACTACGGACAGAGACTGGAACCTCAGTGTCTCAAATCCTGGCTTCCTCAATTGTCTACAGTCCCATGTCATGTCCTCTTATGCACAAAGAAAGAAGCACAGAGAGAAAATAGAGTTTGAATTCTTGAACTCTTTAATGAAACAGAGTAAGGAAACCGTCTGGACCTTCTAAAAGCTGTAGTTGTGAAGTGGGGAGAAAAGACAAGGGTTCGAGCAAAGCAGTTTGCTCAGACGAGTGAGTGTTCCATCCTCAAAGTGAATTTTCGGTCCACTAGAGCAGCAGAGAGGTTTTTTTCCCCTCCTCTTCAACGAACATTCCAGGTGTGTGGGAAAACATAGTTTATTGTTATTATTTTTTACCCTGTTACCTAGAGCCATACTTGGGTATGGAGAGTTTATACTTGTCGAAAATTCAATAGAACTTTTAATATTTCATTTGGGTGAATCCCTGTGGAGAGTGAGACTTGAGCAAGAGTGTGATAAAAACAATGAGAGTGAAATTGGCCAGGTGCTCACTGTCTGAGTTTTGTCTTCTTTGCCGCACACGTCAGACATATATTTGCTGGTTTGTCAGGTCAGTAATTTCTTCTGGATAAAAAATGTACTGCATTCTCTGTTACATGCATTATTTAGTGTGAGATAGTTGTTTAGTTCAGTGCTCTAGAATAGTTTCTGTTTATCCAACCACCATGGGGAACACTGAAACAGAGGCTCAGAGACAGTGGAAATTGCACAGTCACACAGCAATGTGTCATCCTAATCAACACAAAAGTCAAGCTGATTAAATTTATATTTAGTAAGGATTTCCATTGATTCTTATTGTTTTGGAGTCTACCAGGAAGGGGATTTTTATTGGTAAACAGTTATCATTTCTGGAGTGAGAGTATCCTCTGATCACTCTGATTCTTAGCATATACAAATAATCAAAATTGACTCAAGAATAGCAGTAAACCAAAATGGAGTCATAAATAAGCAATACTTTAAAACTGCTATCAAAGAATTACTTCTGAGAGAGACTTCACCCAGATTATTATTCCAAGTGATTTTTTAAGAAAAGTTTTAATAAAAATTCCCATTACGTGTAAACTGTTCTAAAGGAAAGGAAGAAAACCACTGCAACTGATTTTTCAAAGCTAGCACATTTCTGATACCAAAACCTAACAAAAATGACATAAAAAGAAGGCCACATATCAATCTCACTCAAGAATAATAGTAAATTAAATGTAGTAGTATATTAAAGAATGATTCACATGAACAAATAGAGTTTATTAAACAAATTAAAAATGTTTTACTATAGGAAATCTACTAATATAATAGTGCAAAGAGAAAAAAATGTAATATAACAATCCCTACAGATCCTGAAAATCATTTGCTAAAATTGAATATTCATTAATGCTTTTTAGAAATCATAGATTCCTAAACATCTATGAATAGAGAGAATTTTCCTGAATGTGATATGTAAAATCTAACACAAGTCAGGAGACAATGCTTTTTGTGAGGGTAAAATGAGAAAGTCATTCTTATCACAGTCAGGAGTGAGGGAGGATGCCTATTGTCACCTCCATATTAAACATGTGTTTAATATTGTTCTGGAAATCCTGGCAAATAAAATTGGTGATAAAGAATGAGTATACTTTTTGGAAAGAAGTATAAGAGGTATCACTATTTGTGGATTATAGAAATATCTATGAAAATGAATAAGCAAGTTCTAAATATATATTAAGTAAAATTATATTTATAATTGCATTATAATAAAAACTGCATATATGACATTTATAATAGAAAAATGCTTAGAAAAGATTATATTAATAATAATAACAAAATATAAATTATCTAGAAATAAATTTGCAGGATAATGTGGATCTATTTGGTAAAAAAAAAAACTACAAAACTTCACTGAGTGTCATAAAAGGAATATGAATAAAAGGAATGGTATACTACATCCATGCGTTTGTTGATTTACTATTACAACATTTAAATTTCCTTAAATTAACATATAAGAATAACATAATTACAAAAATAACAAAATTATAATTCTCATTTCATTTTGGAGGCAAGATTTGACAAAATGAATCTACAATTTACCTGAAAGAATAAATGGATAAAAATCCTCAAGAAATTTTGGAAAAAAGTAACAGAAGGGAGTGTTTGTGTTGCACAATATTAAAGTATTTTAATTCTAAAATAATAACATGATTTTATACCAGTGCATGAATTGACAAACAGATCTCTGGAAGGAAATAAAGTGTTCAAGAATCATATTTGAGAAAAGGTAGCATTTCAAATGAGTAGGGGAAGGAAAATTTTTTTTACAAAATGGTTCTCAGATAGTGGATAAACTGTTTGAAAAAATATTCCAAAATAAATGATAATTTAATTTGGATCACAGATGTAAATGTTAGAGATACAAATTATAAAACTCTTAGAAGAAAACATAAACATAAATCTTCATGACATTGGATTATGTAAGTTTCGTAGATATGATAGCAGAATAGGCAATAAAAGAAAAATATAGATAAAATGGACTTCATCAAAACTTAAAATTTTTGTATTTTATGAGACACCATCATAAAGTGAGAAGACAATCCACAGCATGGAAAACATATTTGCAAATATTATATCTGATCAGAGACTTGTAATAAGATTATATAAATAACTCATTCAATTAAACAATAAAAAGAAACATAATTGAATTTTAAAATGGAATTTAAATTGAACTTTTCCAAAACATATATACAAATGGCCATTAAACACATAAAAGATGTTCAGCAAGATTAGTCATTAGGAAAATGAAAATCAAACCACAATGAGATACCACTTCACACCCACTAAGATGAGTATAACATTAAAAATATAATATTGTGTAAAGATGAACAATTATAAGTGTTGGGGAGAATATGAGGAAATTGGAACATTGCTGGTGAAAATGTAAAATGGTGCAGTCACTTTGGAAAATAACTTGGCAGTTCCTTAAAAAGTTAAACATAGAATACCATGTGCCCCAACAATTCCACTCCTGAGTATATATACAAGAGAATGGAAAACAAATGCCCACACAAATCTTGTGCAAGAATGTTCATAGTGGCATTATTCTTAATAGCTCCAAATGGAAACAACCCTAATGTCTATTCAGTGACGAATGGATAGGCAAGATGTGATATGTCCATACAATGGAATATTATTCAGCTACAAAAAGTAATGAAGTACTGACATATGCTATTACATGGATGAACCTGGAAAACATTATGCTAATGAAAAAAGCCAGACATAAAAGGACAAATAGTGTATGATTCCACTTATATGAAATGTCCCGAATAGGGAAATCTGTTTAGAGATAAAATAGTTTAGTGGTTGCCAGGTGGTGGGAAGAAAAAGGGAAGCAGAATGACTCTTAATGGATACAGGGTTTATTTGGGGTGGTGATGAAAATGTTCTGAAATTAGACAGTAGTGACACTTGCACAACTCTGTGAATATATTAAAACTACTTAATTGCACACTTTAAAAGGGTGAATTTTTTGGTATGTGAATTTTATTTCAATAAAGCTGTTATTTAAAAAATATCCTATGAAATACATTGCTTTTGGTGAATCAACTTGAGAATTAACAAAAGAAAGATAATAGTGTTGACAATTATTCTTTCTTACTGTTTGTTGGCATTCTGGATGGCATTTTTCTATACATATCAATAACTATAAAATATTTGTATCCTGAAATCTAGTATTTATTATATATGATCTTCTATATAATCAAATGGTTACACCTTCCCCCACATCATATTTTGTGTAAGTGTGTTCATTGAAGAACTGGAAATAACCTGTGTGGTTTTTTGCAATGGAAATTGGTTAAGCATTTTTGTGTATAGCTCTATGCTAGAACATATTCAATGTGATCATGAAATCATATTGTAAAAGAATATTTGATGACTTAGTAAAATGGTTGTGATATAATGTTAAGTGAGGGGAAAAAAAGCAGCATGCAGAAATTTCTGAACTTAGATCCTTATTTGTAAGAGAAAGAGAGAACAAAATAAAGAAGATATTGTAGGCATAATCTTTGTAACACAATAGAGAAGAACCATTAGATGCCATGTTTTATACTTTGTATTCTATTCAATGTGCCTATTACTGGATTTCTTTTTTCCAACTTTATTCAATTTAGTTCAATTAAACAAATGTTTACTAAGTACCTACTAGATGGAAGACCTTGTTCTAAGTGCCATAGCAAAAGCAGAGATGAATATGTAAGTAGGTAAGGTAGAGAGAAGCATTGATCACCAGGTCCAAGCTGGGTAAGAAGATGAAATAAGAGGATAATAATAGGGTCAGGGAAAGATGAGACTGTTGTGAGAGAGAGGAAGGAAGGGAAGACAGTTGTTTGTGGGTTCATTTGGAATATTTCTGAGAAACGGTGAGACCATTTTCATGGCCTGCCCATAGCCGAAAGGGAGAAATGACTGCTGGAGCAGAGGAGGTGAAGGCACTGTTAGAGCCTTGCACTCAGGTGCTGGACTCATGGAGATGAAAACAGGAGATGATCTAGGAAGGAAGGCTGCTCCCCTGCTGTTGAAATCTATGCACCTGACATGTGGTAGGCATTTACCTGTAGAATGAATGAATGGACTACAAATATGGAAAATGATAAGTAAAATTGGAGAGGACTTATAGATAGGTCACATGAACTTTCTAGAGGAAGGTTTGTGGAGGGACCGTGAGAGTCCAAAGGGTCTTGTAGTGGCAGTGAAGAGCTAAAAGCATCCCAGCCCCCTGTCCTCAGTTCCTGAGCCTGAAGAAGAGGGAAAATGGCTTTACCCACTGGAAAAGTTTGCCAAGGAATGGTGCAGTCAGGGGTCATGTGAGGTGAAGATATAGGGAAAAGCCTTAGAGGAAAAGTCTGGAGCTGGAGGCCCCAGGCAATGACCTGTTTCAGGTTGGTTGGGAGTAAATATGGAGATGAAAGGCTGTAAAGAGGAGGGAGAGGATGGGGAGAGAAGGAGGGAGGAAGGGAGCTGGGAAAACAAACTAAGCTCAGAAGCAGGGAGAGGGCCAAACAAGGGAAACTAGAGTCAATTCTTATTTCACTTGATCCATCTCCTATCTGAGAACTTGTTCAGTTGGATGAGACCTCTGAGCATCCATCTCCAGTGGGAATGGAATGGGATGACCAATCATGACATTATTTTTGTTCCTTATGCAAACACATGCAGTAGGTGATATTTCTAGGTAAATAATTAATCTCAGATCTTAAAGATAATTATGTTCAACTTCTTCATATTACAGATCAGGTATTCAGCACCCAGAAAGGTAAAATAACTTGCCTCCAATTCCTTAGTGATAGAGCTAAGATGTGAATCTACCTCTGATGACTCTTTGATCAATACTTAAAATAAGATAATTGGATTTCTAAATTTAATTTTTCCAGATAATTGTTTAAAATGCCATGTTGGAAGATTCAAACATTAAAACCAATATAGTTTGCAGTTCCCAATTTCCTTCAGTTTGCTGAATTTTTTTTACCATCACAGGAGTAGATTAGGGGCTTGAAA
This sequence comes from Cheirogaleus major, assembly GCA_963574435.1. Classification (NCBI taxonomy): domain Eukaryota; kingdom Metazoa; phylum Chordata; class Mammalia; order Primates; family Cheirogaleidae; genus Cheirogaleus; species Cheirogaleus major. Next base: position 10,502 of record CAUYPO010026584.1, read on the forward strand.
GAAACTTTAATAGTCTTTATAATATCATAGCGCTTACTACCTAATACCCTGTTCTAGTCTATGTGTTGAAAAATTGATTTTGTGATAATTCTTTCCTGTGTCTAATCAGGTCAATAAATTAAACTTATGGGTCTGTTATTCGAGGTCATTCTTTTTCTCCTGCAAAGAGCTTTAGCCATTGCCCCTTCCCATATATTACTCCAAGCTTTCCTTTGACTGTTCAGAGTCTAACATCTGAAGGTTTTTGCTGCACATTGGTGATTTCCCTTCCACACCCCTGGTTGCTGTAATTGCCTTTGTTGTTTCCAAAGACATTGTGCCATGATAACTATTTCCTTTTATTCAGTGGAAATAGATGCTGGTTCTTATCTCTGATTGACAAAAGGTGATATTTGGGCATACCAAAATATCCTGACCAGATTCCTAATTGTGGACGACATCCTCAGGTTGGGGAATGGTATTAAATATGCCAGAAAATCACATTCTTCCAATGATTTCCAAATTTCCTCTGGGGTTATCTAGTACAAAAAAAAAATCAGATTTCTAGAACATGCACATCAAATATGAAACATTATTATTTAGAACATGTGTTTAGTGCTCTAAAAAAAATAATTTTGGGGTGATTTGAGAACAAATCCTGCTACTGTACTTTCCTATTTAAACTAGGCAGATTAGCTCTCCTTTTCAAACATGCCACTCAATGTCAACCCTGCCCTGGCCACAAGAAATGGGGAAAAGAAGTATCTACCTTTGAAAACATGTGCCAACACTGTCCTTGGCCACTTGATATGCTGTTTCTAAATACCGTTACTTCAACTTGGAGCTGTTATCAGTACCAGGGATTAATTAACAGATTATTTACTAAAGTTCGTTTCCTTTCTTCTCTCCTTCTGAAAAAGATGCAGGGGACAAGTGAAGAAAAGCCAGGCATGTGTATTCCATTTGAAATCCATGATTAAAAAGCTTAAAAATTCAAACCAACATAAAAAACTGTTTTATTTTAATACTCTGGAAGGTTTCAGTGAACTCCATTATTTTCACTCACTATTTGCTTGAATAATTTAGGCAAGAAAGCTAAATTATACATAAAGTGTACAGTTAGAAGAAAAAGTTCATGCACAGCCCTAGGCTATAGCCTTCCCTAATGATGTCTGAAGTCAGTGAAAAGAACTCGTTAGACTGAGAGTAATTTCTCAGGGTTTAATTTTTTTTCTTAAAGCAATAATGTTCTTATAAAAATCTGACAAATAATACACTAAAAGAAAAGCCACAAAAGAGTATCCAGTTAAGGCCTTAGCCCCTGTAAGCTTTCATTTAATTTCATATAAAAGTTGGCTTTCCATATACCACAATAGATGATGGTTGGCAGCCTCGAGTGATCTGATTCAACAAGGAAAATACACGTCTTGATTGAATAGAGTTGCTATTTGGCCTCATCAGAATTCTAAAGTTACAGAGTTAAAAGGAGATGCTTCAGGCTTAGAGACAAACCCAAATCTACTGTGGAAAGAGGATCAGCACCCACTCCGTGTTCCGTCATTTGAACAAGTGGTTGCCACTTGCTAGGATATTGTACGTAAGGAACTATCCATATTATTAAACATTTATGGATTTGCCAAAATGTCCACATTCCCTTTAAGCATAACAACAGAGACTCTGACTGCTGGAAGGTGACGGGAATATCAAAATGGCACCATTGCCACCTTTGATTTCTGAGTTGCCTTTGTTCTTTTCTTAAAGTTGCATGATTGCAGAATATGAAGAATCCAGTTCAATTCCCTCATCTTACAGATGAGGAACCTGAGACCGCGAGAGGTAAAATGATGAGCTCAAGGCTATGCAGTTGATGTGTTTGTTCATTCATTCTCAGATACACACACACGCGCACACACACACACATGCACACACACACATTTAGAACAAAATAGAGAAAGGAATTTCAAGTAGAGTGGCCAGTAGAGAGGCCATATGTAAAGGTAAAAAGTAGGAATGGGCATGATGTCTGGGGGAACAAGAGGTCTCAATCATTGTCTGGTCACCCCCCACCCCAATACATTTCTAAGGGAATCTACACCAAGGCAGTGTAAGATGACAGGTGAGAGCACACACTGCTTGAGAGTGAATCCTGGCTCTGCCTTGTGATAGCTGTAAGATCTTAGGCAATTCACTTGTCTCTCTCTGATTTATTTTCTTCAACAGTAAAATGATGGTGGTAATAATAGAACATACTACTTAGGGTTGTTTTGAAGATCACACAGATATTAATGCATCTAAAGTGTTTATAAACAATGCCTAGCACATAAAAGTTATATAAATATGATTTATTATTATTAATATTAATAGGCAATAAACTATTCCATATGAATTAGGTCTTCTGGCAATAGATGATCAGACAAGGGGTGGGCAGTTGACCCAGGTGAAACACCTGTCAAGCAGTCAATGTCCTATAACTTACGGGGCCTACATTTGAAGGGATAAATTGGGTCATCAGAGCAGGGCCATCAGGATTTATGAAATGAACAACCAAAGACCTGGGCCAATTAACCAAGAGGCTGAGAGGAAAGATGATTGTAAAGACTCAGGGGTATCACAGGTAATATGGTCCCAAGGGAAAAATGAAGTTACAAAGGTTTGAGGAAGCCAATTGGTTGAGAGAGAACAGGGTGTGTGTAGGTGCACATGCCCCCTCACACCCCCAAACACATGCACAAAACCTCAGCTCCTGAAAACTTTCCATGTCTAAACCAATTCCATGGATAAGCAATTCTCACTAACCCCCCTTTACTTGGAGGTAACCAGAGTTTCAGGTCCTTGCAATCACAAGAAACTACCAAATGCTAACAGACAGCTCTACAGGGCAGATGCTGTGTGTCTGAGGCGGAAGGGGAGAGAGGACACTGGGATACAGGCAGAGGCCAATTGTGAGAGGCCTGGAGTGCCAAAGTGGCTTTAATCCTACTCCCAAAGCCACTGGGGGCAACTGGAGGGTTTCAGCAGGTGAGTCATGTCTTCTCAGGTGCCATTTGGTCCTGTGTGATCCTCCACGCAGCAATGCTGAGGGTGACAATGATGGGCACAACAGACTGGAGGGGAAGACTAGTCAACAGGCTTTGGGCATAATCTAGGCTAAAGCTGATCCAGACCTGCACTGAGGCAATAGTGGTAGAAATCGGAAGAAAAAGGTGGATACGGAGGATATGAAGAACCTGGTGCCCTGCTGTGGGGCACGAGGAAGCTGCTGGAGTCTAGGCAGGATTTCTGACTTGGATGTTTGGGTAGATGGACTAGGAAACATAGTGTTAGGGGTAGAAACTGAGAGGCTTGTCTTTGCCTATGCTGAGTTTGAGGCATCTGTTGGAAACCCCAGGGAAGATGTCCTGTTGCCTTCAGATATGTAGTTACAGAGCTCAGCAAAGAATCTGGGATGATAGATTCAGCAGTCCACAGGGTAAAAGTGGTCGTCCATCCTCAGGGTTTGGCTGATGTCTTTCAGGGTGAGTGTGCGTGGTGAGAAGAGAGGGCCAAGGTTATAGTTTGGGGACACCAACATGTAAGGGGCAAGCAGAGGAGCCTCTGCAAGAGTCCGAGAAAGAATGGACAGGGATGGAAGAGGCCCAGGAGAAAGTACACTAGTGAGGAGGTCTCAGGGACCAAGCGGGGAAGAAATGTCAAAGTGAAGAGTGTGATCCGTAATGCCAAATGCAGAAGTAAGTTCACATAAGCTAAGGACAAAAAACCCATTCATTAACTTTAGCAGCAGGGAGGTTGTTTGAGACCTAAGCTAAACGGGTGAGGACAACATAAGATGACAATCAGTTACAATATGAGAGGAAGGGAGAGAGAAGAAGAAAGTAAGTGTATTCTAGCTATGAAAGAAAGGAAGGTGAAGAAAACATGGGGCCAAATAAAGATTATTTGTTTGCTTGTTTGTTTGATACAGAGCAGACTTGGCACTGTGAACTGAAAAGTGACAGGTTGATGAACTCAGAAAAGAGAAGTTAGGTAAAAGGAGTCCTGATGGGACAAGGTGCCGGATGAATACAAGATCCCAGACACAGGTGGAGGGATTGGCTTTGGGAAGAACGAGGAGCAATGCTTCCATGGAAACAGCAGGAAAGGAGGAAAGGATGAAGGCCAGTAAAGATAAGTTCATAGGTGAGGGTTCATCAAATTGAGGGAGTTTGTGTTGGAGGGAGCTGTTTTTCTTGGTTAAGTAGGAAGTAAGAACATTTGTTGAGAATAAGAGGAAAAGCTATGGTGCAAAGGGTTTGAAGAGAAAAGGAATTATTAGAAAAAAACCACTGCAAGGACCAGGAGAGGGACTGGGCAGGAACTCCTGGAACTGCAGGGCCTTTGAAGAGCCCAGGAGAGTCTGAAAACCATTGGTAGATAGGGGCACCGATCCACGTGGTGGTTTGATTTCTCCAACAGTACCTACATCCCAGGTGCAGGAGAAGAGAAACCAAAAGACTGGAGGGAGCAGGACAGGTGCAGGATGGAAAAGCAAGAGGACAATGAAGTCAGAGTGATGCTAAAAGAAAGGTAGATGGATTTCTGTTTCAAAGAGAGAGAAGTGAATCAAGAGGGAGGTCTCAGCTTTGGAGGAAAAGGCGAGAGGTTTGGGCTGGAAGCTTTGCTGGGGTGAGAAGGTGAAAAATGGGAATATATGAGAAGAAAAGAGACAATAAACAGTAAAATGAGCATTTGTTGTCAGTGCATGGGATACCAGAGTTTAAGAGTTCAGAAATAAAACAGCTAATTGTTGCTAAAACCAAGACCAAAGGCAGGTCCCCTAATTCAGTCATAGATTTTCTTTTCCTGGAATGCCTCTGGCTTCTCTGAAGACATCCAGTGCCATAGCTAGAAAGCCAAACTTGTTATAGCCTGGCACGAACATTTGCCAGGGGAATTTATCCTCTTTTGTCACTGGGGTTCCAACTGAGGCTGAGAAAGATTGAGAAAGTTTAATAACACTGTTCTTCAGAGCCCATTGCAAGGCATTTACAACTTGCTGTGATATTAGCAGTTTCACATCTTACACTGGCATCATTTTGTCACATTAGCTTAATATTGCCATCGTGTAGCTTAGTATTAATGTGATACAAAAGTAAAATCACACGTGCACTTTTCATATTGTTATATTGAAATCCAGTACGTATATGACACTAATACTATTCAAATTTCATAAAATATACAGTTCATAATATAAAGACATTTTAATGTTATGTTGGAATAAGAACACAGATCAGTACATTTCCAGAACCATGCAGTGGGGAGAAAAAACTAAAGAGCTTAACATTTATGAGCCATAGGAAAGGCAACTGGAGGTTGGGTAATATATGAGTCCTCAAACCCAACCTTGCCTTACCTGACAATCAGGGCAGAGCTCATGGACCAGTTGCATTAAAATAAGAGTAGAATAAGAGTAGAGTTAGAGTAGTATTTTTCTCTAAATATTTTTTGGCTTTGAGGACCATTTACTCCCTGAAGTCTACCATGATTGCACAAAAGCAACCATAGGCAATATATAAACAAATGAGTATGGCTGTGTTTAGACAAAACTTTACTGATGGATGCTGAAATTTGAATTTCATATAATTTTAATATAATATTCTTCTTCTGATGTTCCTTTCGATTATTTAAAAATGCAAAACTCACTCTTAGTCTGTGGGCCACACAGATGCAGGCAGAGGATCAGATTTGGCCTACTGGCCACAGTTTGCTGACTCCTGAGTTAGAAGGTTAGGAATCTGTAGGAACCCTGAATTTGGGTTCCCTGGTAAGCACTAGTGCAGGGGTCCTCAAAATTTTTAAACAGGGGGCCAGTTCACTGCCCCTCAGACCGTTGGAGAGTGCACACTGTGGGCCCTGGGACAAGTCGGCTGCTAAGCAGGACAGGCAGCGGCAAAAACACCCAGTGGGCCGGATAAATGTCCTAAGTGGGCGGCACGTGGCCCGTGGGCTGTAGTTTGAGGACGCCTGCACTAGTGGATCCAAGCTCTCTTGCAGAACTTATATATGCCAATACATACATTCCCAAACTGACTTTGAGAGGGAGTAGACATATTTTTTCCTTTCTGTATTTTCCATTTCCTTACTTCTCACCCACAGAGAGCTGGCTTTGGTCAACCTTCACCATGGCAGTGCTCTGATGCCTGGCCAGAGCATCAAAGACGGTGTGCCAGGACCTTGTTTGTCAAAAATAAAAGAACCTCATTCTTTTAGACCAAGTCTTTGGCTGCTCTTACTTTTATATTTAGTAGCAAAATATTTCCCAAGCAGAAAGCCAAAATTATGCTAGTAAATGCAATAGATACCTCTATTAAAATGTCGCATGGCAGTCAATGCTTGGTTGGTGGCAGAAGGCATGTTATCATGCACCACCTTTGCAGAAGCAGCCCTTTTTGGCTTGAGGCTTTTCTGGTTGGTGCCGACCTCTTCAAATTTCCAAGTTCTTTTGGCTCCCCATATCTTCTCTTAGAATGAAATACAGAAACATTAGAGTACAACACCTACACTAGCAGGAAAGAGCCTTTTCTAAGATCTCAGAATATTTCTTAATTCCCTTCTCTACTTTTTCCCATAGCAGCCTTTCAGTGAGGCTTTTTAAATAACATTGTATAATTTTTTTCAGTGGTTGCTTAGACAGTAAAACATGCAAAATCATGGAGGGTTAGGTTACCTGTAGCCCTTGAGGCCACTGATTTGTTCAACTTTTACCACCCAAGTAACTCAGAATTGATCAATTTCAGATTCTATTTTTGCCAACCTAATTTGACAAGAATCTGCAAATAGTGTGGACTTATTTTTAATTAAAATAAGAATAAAATTCAGAAGTAAGACTAGAGGTAGGACTCACTTATGTAGGAGCCATGCCCATTTCTCCATATATGTCCTCTTTAGGAACAGGATAGTTCTACCCCCAAACACTTCACTGGGTAAACTTTCAAATAGCCCAGGGAATGAGATTATTGATATGCTCTCATAATTTAAAAAAAAAAAAAACTGATGTAACTAAAGTGTTCTTCTGCTTTAAGGCTCATTTTCTATACCAAGGATAGCCAATACTTAACCCAAACTCTCCCCACATAAACCCAGGACATCAAGTGTAACTTTGTATCTGAGCCTGGTTGCATCCCTTAAATTCTCGGTGCAGCCATGTAAGCAAGCTTACAATCAAACTTGGCTCAGAAGGTGAAACTTCTTGCCAGCCCTGGACTACATATATTATTTTTCATTTTATCATTCCCTATAATCACAGCACCAGCTTCAAAAGCATACAATGTTTATTTGTGTAGTGATGTACTAAGCACAAATAATGGAGTCCTATAACTTTTATCTTATGACACAAAACTTCTGCTAGAAGACTCTCATGGAAGACAGTCAAACACACCACCTTGAGAAAAAAGTTGCTTTATAGTTTAACACTAAAATGACCTAGAGTTATTTCTGAGACTCAATTGTACAGGAATAATAACGTGTACATAAGGATATATATATATACCATATTCATCATGCCATTGTTTATGATAACAAAAAGTAGAAAATAATCTAATTATATGGTGGGGGACTGATTAGTCAATATGGTAATTCCATATAAGGTAACATTATATAGCTATTAGAAGGAGGAAAAATAATATGCACTGACCTAAAAAGAAACATATATTGGTGCAATGTCATTAAAAATGCACGTACATGTATAAATGTGTTTATGTACTGAGATATATTGGTATAAATCTATCAAGGGAAAGGTATTGAACAAACTACACAGAAAACAATAAACAGTGGGGCCCAGGGTAGAGGAACTTTCACTTCTTGACTTTTACAATTAAAAAAAAAGCAGTGTATGGATGTAACCATTTGTAAAAACTGTACTGTTAAAATGTGAGTATTCCAATGTGCATAATTTTACCTAAAAACTGTAAAATAATAATCATCATTGCATGGGAATGGGGAATGAGTAGAGATATAGATGACAGAAGAATGATGGTAATTGTTGAAGCTAGGGTGGATATGTGGGGGTTCATTAGAGTATATGGTTTCTTTTATATATGTATGAAATTTTCTACAAGAAAGGTATTTATTTTTCTAAAAAAAGGTGGCTTTACATAATGCCATGGAAATTATCCTTAGGACACAGAAACAAGGGTTCATTTGAGATGCAGTCACTAAAACTAAAGTCTCAAAGAAACAGAAATTATTAAAAGGGCTAGCAAAGAACATCAGTCCACTTGGGCTAGCAAAGAACATCAGTCCACTTAGGTAATCTCAGCATAACTGCCACAAGATTATTACAAGCTTCCTCCTCCAGAAAACTTGGGTATACTTCAAGTGAGATTTGGGCATACTTCAGAAGGAAACCTGGACTTAAGCCATTGGAGCACTTCAGCAATGGAGCAGGGGCTGGGGGGAGACACGGAAGGGGAGACGAGGTGGCAGGGAGGGAGGAAAAGCCATGGAGCTTACTCTGTTGCTCTGCATCTCTTCTTCTTCTTCATGTTGCCCCCTCCAGTCCAGCATCACAGACCTGGCCCTGTTCTTTTCCCAGGATGAGGCCGAAGAGGCTGAGGAGGTCCCAGGAGAGCCCACGAGGCACAGGAGATACTGCAACAGGGGCACCTAATCAGAGGAGCAGTGTGACCACAGAGGTGGGGCCGAGATCACGTTCTTGTTTTACGTAGGCCTTTACCCAAAGATGAGAACTTACGTGGAAGGTAGAAAAGATTTATTGCCATCTCCTATCCCCTGGATGTGCAATAGGAAGAAAGGGTAAGATTCCTCCCCAAAGAGTGGAGGATGGAATACTTCTAACACCCTACAAGGCCCCAGAGCACTGGATCCTTCCTGTCCAATCTGGGCAAAGAATGTATTTCTGGCAGTAGGTTTCAGTAGGTGCAACACTAGGCTTGGCTCTGCATCTTGCTGCCTCGGTGCCTAGAGAAACTGGCACTGGGTCCGTTCTTCATGGAGCCAGCTGTCTGCGGCCTGGTGCTTGCTGAAGATGGCCAAACCTTGAGAGGGGAAATTGCCCAGTTACAAAGAATCCGCTCCTCCTTTGAAACCATACCGCTTAAAGAATAGGTTGACCATAGGACCCTGTTTGCCTGAGACAATCCCAGGCATTTACGTCCTAATTATCAATAATACTTTTTTCTTTTAACTATCAAGTTGGAAAATAAATTATATGGTCACCCTAACTAAAATTCACTACATTCTAAGTCTAGCTTTGGTGCCCAAATACTAACTACTATATCCTAATCAAATCACAGTTGCCCACGTTCTATCGAAAGCCTAGGATCTTCAGTTACTTCAGAGGACAGTCTGTTCCGAAGTGACATTTGCCTAGGGCAGCTAGCCAATGTGAAGAGGCCATACTAGCTGAAGAACAAAGTTGGGTGGAACATAAGGAAAGGAATATTACTCTGTTAGATTGGGTGACAGAAAAGCCTTCACAAAGAAAATGTTTTGAGCAGAGAAAGAAAGGTGTTGCAAGCAGAGGGGATAGGAAAGCAAAGGCTCAAAGGTTTCAAGGCTCATTAAAACCTTCCAGGAATTGAAAGGCGATGAGAAGGACTGACGTGTAGGAATCAAGGGTGGATGAGCCTAAGAATGGGGATGAAGGGAGAAAGGGCTTCTGGATCACATGGGGCCCTTGGTGCCTTGCAGGGAGTTTCAACTTTATCTTACAGGGCATCGGAACTCGTAACTGGCTAGTGTTCAGAAAACCTGGAAAGAATTTTAAACACAGACTTATTCCAAACCAAAAGCAAAAATATTTGTATATAATTAAGAAAGGTGTAAATATGGATTGGGTATTAATTACATTAAGTAACTCTCATTACATTTATGGGAATTAAATGATATAATGTCTAGAATTTGCCTTGAAATACTCCAGCAGAAAAAAAAGGGAGAGTGTGGACCCTGCATAAAAAAAGTAGGAGTGGATGGAAATAGGGAAATGTTGATGATTGTTGAAGCTGGAGAATAGGAGTAAAGGAGTTGATTTCTCATATTTCCACCTTTGAGTGTGTTTCAAAATGTTCATAACAAGAAGTTTAAAAAATGCATATTCCCTAGGTCTCATCCCAGATCTACTGAATCAGAATCTCCTGATAATAGAATGGGATTTTAGAAAAATTCCCTCTGGTCACTATGTGGATATTGGATTGAGGGGTGGTGGGAGACAGACGGGGGGAGGGCCCCACCTGGAAAACCAGGACAGTTGTCCAGGAGAGAGACAAGGAAAGGGTGAAGCTTGGCAGTGGAGGTGGGCAGAGGAGGGTGGTGTGAGATGAATGCTGGAGTTTCATAACAAGACCTCATGTCTGATTAAACGGAGAAGATGAGGGTAGAGTTGACTCTTCAGTAACTGAATGAATGGTGCCATTACTGAGATAGGAAATATAAAAGGAGCAGATATGAATAATGAAAACTAGAGAATACAGCTTTGGTTTTGTGCAAGTATTAAAAATATTGGAGTCTCCTCTGTTAATATCATTTCAATATTTTTGCCTCCTTTCTTACAGCTTAAAATCACCTTAAGACTTGAAGTGAATGCAAATAATACATTTTCACTGCTCCATTGTTTAGAACTATGTCTTTATTCAGGGTTTCCGGCAGGCCTGCCTTTGAATTCATGTGACCTGATCCACTATTTACAAAGGCATATCCCCTCAAGCTTCCAGTGTCCCCCTTGTCTTTTGCATTTTCCTCCCTGCCTTTCCCCACTATCCTGCCAAGTCTTGTCATTAGAGAATAAGCGACAGGCCAAGGCTCTTTGTCACCAAAGTACGGTGTCTTCTCATCCCTTGAATCCTCCCGTAAGTGGAGAGGCGTGTGTAAACACCCCCAGAGGCTCTGAGACCCCAAGATCAGCCACATCTGTGCTTTCAGCATTTTTGTCTTTTTTTTCCAGTCATTTCCTTTTTTCAGCTGTAAGAATCTGAGCCTGAGACATGACATCTTTTAGGAAATCCAGTTAAACCCCAAGCTTTCAAACAACTAGGTTTAGATTTGCCCAAGGGACATGAGGAAGTGGCCTGCTAGTTCCTTCTGTGTTGGGAACCTCTCTGGAGACCAACGTCTTTCCTGTAATCTCCACGGGCTCTTTGCAGAAAGCCGTATTTCTTCCAAGTCTTTCTTTTTATCCCTGTCTGAACCTGCCTTCATCTTCCTAATGGCTAATTAAAAAATTACAACCAAGAGCATTAAATAGTAAACCCCTTCCCTGCTGTTCTCTGTTTAATTTCTGAGGCCCCAAGCAAAATGTCTTAAAAAGAATTAGAAAGAGCCACCTTTCTGCTTGCAAACTGCATGGTAAACAGCATCCTAGTGGGGAGAGGCCTTTATTCTCATGGGGAGCCCTTTAATGCAGGACGTGCTTGGGCATTATTTATATCTTATTCCAGAAAGATAAAGTTTAGGGAGTCACATTCTCCCCAACATCATGACTTTTCACTTGTGCATGTTAAAAGTATTTGTGTGTGTGTGTGTGTGTGTGTGTGTGTGTGTGTGTGTTCCTTCTTCCCTTGATGCCTGGTGATTTCATTCTATGCTAAAGCAACTATGAGTTTTAAAACTCACAATTATTTCTCCTTCATTTAAGTTAGGAGTCTGAACTTGATGAAAATTCATCCCCATTCATGATGTGCACACTTAAGCTGCTGCTCGATTTCATTTGCAAAGAGAGATCTTGGAAGGCAGTGTCTAAATAATAATCAATATAGTGCTCTAGTTGGATTTGTTTATATATTATCTTAACGCTTTATTACATATTTTAATAGGACAAGGGTTTAAAAGTCAGAATCAGACATAGTCGGCTTGGTCTATTTTCGATTGTTCTTCATCAATTGTTTTTTCTTGTGATTATACAGTTTTACTTTATCATCCCTTTGATAACAATTTCTGCATGAAAATTGACTTTATATTTCATTTTTCCCGTCTGTTATCTTAGCAGCATTCATACGCAAACACCCTTTGTGCTGCGCTGGTAATATAACTGATCAGGCGAAGCTGTGCCATAAGAAATCAAAACCATAATAATGTCTTTGGGTTTTGCATTTTAAATACTGCGTTCATTGTTGCGCTGAGGTTTCTGATCCCTTTCCAGACATTATGGAGATTACCTTTGGTAATGCCTATTTCATTGTACTTTGATATAAAATAATGTGTGTCATAAATCATCCGAGTGACTGTCATTAAACAGAAAAGCGCCTACTTATGATATGTAACAATTTGCTTTTCTAATTTGAAGAAGATTGAGGCATTTTAATTATGGAAGGTTCTTTGTAAATGAGACTGGAATTCAATATAAAATTGTATTCCTTATGGAATTGTAGGTTAGAAATAATCAAATCATTATTCATTAGTTGTACATTATTTTTTGCAAGTGCTAAATAAAAACATTCTTGGGAGGGTTTCCTAAATAAAGCCCTATACTTTTGTTACCATTAGTCTGAGAAAAAGTTATGTTTACTTATCTTTTTTTTTTAAAAAAAAGTACATTGTTGTTGTGGGTTAATTTGCAATTGTGAATTTAAAAATTTTTTAGATTTAAAATTGAGAAAGTCATTGTCTAAAAAGTTGAGACAAGACAAAGAAGGGTCATAAAGAGACAAGGGGTGGGAGGAGAGAGCTATTTAAAATTATTGGTGTGCTTCATAGTTTTAAGATTGCTTCCATTTGGGAGAGAATCGGGCTTTGGAGCCTTCCCAGTGAAGAGCAATTGAAAATTATTGGAGCCCTCCTCTTTAGAGGTGATCAGAGCTCTGAACACGGACATTGTGGCAAGATTTAAAATTATGAGAGCTCTTCAAATTGTTTAAAACATTGATTTTTTATAAAATGGATTTCCACATTTTATTTCTTCAGTGACTAGGTAATTACAGCAGCCTAGAATTGGAGGTACTTCATTCTGAAACCGGTATTTTCTCTTTGGCTTCTTCCCTTTTCTTTCCTTCTGCATTTTTCCCCCCTTAATAAGTTTTCTAGTTTCCCTTGCTGCTGGGATAGACACATCATTCTTTGTTCTTGCTCATAAATCACTCTGTGACCAAGGAACCAGGAAGTTATTAGGGGTGAGGGGAAGGTCAGGTCGAAAATTCAGATTGATCTAACCTATTCTGGCAAAATAACACTTTGGCTACCTTAAACCTAAAGCAAAGCACCAATGCAAGGCTATTCCAATATGACTTTTAATAATGCTTCATGAAAGAAGAGACTTCAGCAGCTTTTATAGGAAGTGTTATAAAGATTCATGGGAACTACGAAGTTGTCACTAGTTAAGTATTTAGTTAAAGTTACATTTGCCCATACACGTCACGGCAAGCACAACTTTCTTCCATCTTCTCTTCTGTTTTTCCTTTCTCTTTTCTTCTCTTCGTTTGTTTCTTATTAACACAGATAGTCGAAAAGGAAATTATAAAAGCCAGTGTGGAGACGGATCAAATTAGAAAGCAGATCCTTTAGTTGGGAACTCTAGATGTTGTTTCTCTCCACGTGTTAGAAATTGGTCTTTTGTAAACACACAAATACACACAGCCTTGTGCAAACTAACAAGGGATGTGATCAGAGATAATTAATTCAAGGACCCTAGTTTAGATAACAAATTCTTTCTCTCCATTCCTAAAAAAATTCCTTTCCTCTTCCTCTGTAGTCTTCCCTTTTGGTTAAACTATCTGGTAAAGGGCAGAAGCAGTGTTCCACAGTGTTCCATGTGTTTTGTAAAAAGCTATATCAAAGTGAATTGAACATAATATTAGGTCTTTGTCAGCCTCAACTCACACCTGCCACACACGAGGTTTGTTGGCCTTTCATGCACATCATAACTCGAGTCTAAATCTAAAGGAACAGGAAAAGCAATAGAGCAAAGCTATCCAGATGTTGCTCAGTCTGTGCGATTGTAAATTTTAAAAGTACCAGCTTTCCATCCAGATTTTAGTGCATTGGGAACTATATGAAAATTCCAAGACATACTGGTTTATTGAAATGTCTGGCCATTTCTATATGAATTTTGGAACAGATGTACCGAGGTAGGCAATAAAACTGTGATAATAAGGAACATTTCCACATCAACTCACTAAACTCCTAATCTATAACGAGGACCAAAACTCAGCAGTGGAGGAGGGTGATTTTTGTTATTATTATTTTTTTAACTCGGTGTCAATTATGCAAATTCCTTATTGACTTTAGCTTTGGTTAAGATTTCAAGGGGATTGAGGCTGACGTATATATGGCCTGCTTTATTCCAAACAAACTGACAATTGAATTTCAGTTTTTTAAATCAATGATAATAACATAGGAACATATCATATGTCCTTAAATTTATCTGTATAAAAGTTTGTTATCATTATATGTAATACTCAAGAAGCCCAAATCAGGTGCTTGGAGTTCCATTGAATTTCAAAGTCCCGGTCTGATTCCCAGGGCCTGTGTGGAGGATTGCCCTCCCGAAGCTGGGGGCCTGGTTTGGGCATGCCTCTGGCACGACCATTGGCTTCACAGCTCACACCTCCAGATAGAGAAGGCGGCTTGCCATCTTGAGGGACTCTCCTTGCTGCCTTCTCCTTCCTAGTCACATCCTAGCTCATTGACGCCTCCATTTGAGAACATTCCGGGATGTAGTTCCAGGCATGGGACCCCTGGGACTGCTGTCAAACTATTTGTATCCCTTTCAGGGATTTGCATAGCTGTGCAAGTAGAGCTTTGGAACTAATGAGGCTCCTCTGAATTCCTGACCATGTCACCCAGCAAGACTGACTATTGATCAACTGAGACTACAGGTCTTCAAATAGATGGAAAACATAAACAATTAAACAAAAAACAAAAATGCAATATGACTTATTCAGTAATATATGGACTTTTAATTCTTTCTCAGCCCTTCCACCTGTGGAAATTAGAAATTGGATTTTTTACAGAATAATTTTTACTCTCTGATGTTACTGAGAAGACTACGAGAGACTTTGGAAGCAAAGGGGGCATTCTGTGGGGAGAGGAAGGAAGCAGGGGCAGGTGGATAAAGGATGCAGGCTGTCAGCACACGACAGCTACCTGAAGAACAGGGCTGCCCAGCAGCTGATACGTCACAGAAGATGTCTCAAGCACAGCAACTGAGGCATCCTCCTCCTCCAGGCTCTTTTTTGGGTCACATTTGGGAAATATTAAAGCTATTAAACTCTCATTTGCTCTTCTCTGGAATGTGTAAAATTATTTTTTCTACCGTTGCCCAATTTTCCCAAAGTAGGTTTTGTTTATTTCTCTTTTTTTAACTATAACATGGTTCTCACTGGTCACTTCATATATTGCCCTGTTACTTAGTTTGAATGAGTTCTGCAGTCCCAGGAAAACAAAAAAAGGACAAAACAGCAGGAGGAAGAGGTAGAAGTAAAAGGAAAAAAATGTTAGTGACGTCTATTCATGGAGAAAATCAGCCCTGTTTTCTCTGAGCGGGGCCCATGAGAGGCAGAGGAAGGCCCAGGCCACCTCCTTTTTTTGTTGTTATTTTGTTTATTTGTTCTGTTTTTCCTTTGATACTCTTGGTATATTAAAGAGCAAGCATGGTCAAAACATGGGTTAAGAAACTGTGGTATATTTCAAATATTTGCATTTAACAAAACTAATAATTGTAAAACACACAGAAATGCAATGATCATAGGTTTAAATTCATTTAAAGAGAAGATCAAAAATCCAAATTGGAGGCTTTCATAAATATGAGCCCTGGGGCAAAAAGCTCATTCTCAACCTCCTCCTCACTGCCCAGCTACAAGCCCCAGACACTTGGCTGTCCCTGAGTATGCTGTGTATGTCTTAGACGTCTGTTTCAGGGAAAAATGTGACCGTGATCTACAATATTGTGGACCTGGTACCTCACAGAGGGTGTGGCTAGCCAGGAAACTCAATAAATACTACTTTCCTTTTTCTCCCACCTGTCATTTTGTTCACTTTATTTGGATCTGAACTTGGAAGACCGTCTTAGGGCAGTGTTTGCCAACGAAGAATATAAAGTGTAATTCTGCTTGCCTTGCAAATGCTGGTCTATAGAAAGGGAAGGTGTGCTCTGGAGGGAAAAGGTGGGTCTCTTGGATCTGTGACAGTGCCCCGCTTGCTCACAGGGAAACAATAAAGGGTACAGGAGTTCTGAGCTACCTGGCAGGCCACAGGCTTCATTCCACCATCCTGTTTTCTTGATGAAATAGTGCTATCTGGGACTCTAAAGCAGCACTGATGGGCTTTATTTTGTTACCTTTATTCCTTTTTTAATTTAATTTTTATAATGGAAAATTTCAAACAGACAAAAATAGAATAATATAAGGAATATCCATGCACCCATCACCAATCTTCATCAATGATCAGTGATACACTTTAAAACACGTATCTGCAGAAATGGCGACAGGAAGATGGAGGTGCCTTTGCTCCTTGACAAGCTTTGGTTTGCACCTGTGCATTCTTGCAACTACACCTCATACACCTGCATCCACAGACGATTTCAGAATTACTTTTGAATCAGGAAAACTGTATTTACTGACATGGAAAGCAAGATTCAAAGAGAACAAGCTTAGAATGACTTAACCCTAAATTGCTGCTTTCCTTGTTCTTAATTTAAGGCTTGTAGGTAGCTTAAACATGTTAGTTGACGACTAGATGCAAAAAGGGAAAAACCATTGGCTAATACAGAATAATGTTTTCTGCTTAGCTGCTCACTTTAAGAGAAGCCAGAATGTGTGTATGTGTGTGTGTGTTTAGAAATGGGAAGAAAAACTGAGTCAGAGAAACAGAAATACCCCAAGAAAAGTGAAATCACAAGTGAAATCTCTAGATAAGGCTTTTACAGAGCACATTCGGAAATGGGAATTATTTTTTTATTTTTTTTACTTTTTAATTTTAAAAAATTTATTTCGATAGGTTTAGGGGGTACAAGTGTTTTTCGTTATACGATGAATTGTATTATGGTGAAGTCAGGGCTTTAATGTACCCACCACCCGAATAGTATACATTATACCTGATAGGTAGTTTTTGATCCTTCACGCCCCTCCCATTCTCCCCCCTTCCTAGTTTCCAACGCCCTTTATACCACTTTGTACGACCACATATACCCATCGTGTAGCTCCCACTTATAAGTGAGAACATGTGGTATTTGTTTTTCTATCTCTGAAAAACTTCACTTAGGATAATGGTTTACTGTTCCATTCAAATTGCTGCAAAAGACAATTTTCATTATTTTTCATGAATGACTAGTACTCCACAGTGTGTGTGTGTGTATACACCACATATTCTTTATACACTCCTCAGTTGATGGGCACTTAGGTTGATTCCATATCTTTGCAATTGTGAATTGTGCTTCAATAAACATTCAGGTGCAGGTGTCTTTTTGATATAATGATTTCTTTTCCTTTGGGGTAGGTACCCAGTAGTGGGACTGCTGGAGAGAATGGTAGTTCTACTTTTAGTTCTTTGAGGAACCTCTATATTGTTTTCCATATAAGTTGTACTAATTTACATTCCTACCATCAGTGTATAAGCATTCCCTTTTCACCATATTTGCACCAACATCTATTGTTTTTTTGACTTTTTAATAATGACCATTCTGACAGGGGCAAGCTGGCATCTCATTGTGGTTTTATTTGCACTTCCCTAATCATTAGTG
>CAUYPO010026585.1:0-55030 GCA_963574435.1 Cheirogaleus major
AAATTAATATTAAACTGAGATTTTAAGTAAACCATGGGTGCATAGAGGAATTCCAGGTGTAGCAAATAGAATAGCAGCGATGTGGGGTGTTCCATGGCAAAGAAGCCTGACTGAGAGCAGTATTGCTCAAAGTGCTGCCTCTGGACCAACTGCATTGGGTTCCTCTAGCAGGCGTCCTCAAACTATGGCCCGCGGACCACATGAGGCCCGCTGAGGACATTTATCCGGCCCGCCGGGTGTTTTTGCCCGTTTTGTTTTTTTACTTCAAAATAAGATATGTGCAGTGTGCATAGGAATTTGTTCATAGCTTTTTTTTTTTTTAAACTATAGTCCGGCCCTCCAATGGTCTGAGGGACAGTGAACTGGCCCCCTGTTTAAAAAGTTTGAGGACCCCTGCAGAGTGTTTTTAAAATTACTCCTATGTGGACTTCTCTGCAAATATATTGAGCTGGAATCTCTGGAAGTAGTTAAAAACCTGTCTTTAAGAAGCATCCCAGATTATTTTTAGGCCTGGCAAAGTTGGGAAGCACCGCTCAGAGTTGGGGAGCATTGGCAGGTTACAGGCAGACTGACGTGGCTGCCATGAATGGAGAGGGAATTCAATAAAAAGGCAGCTGGAGAGGCCAGGACCATTGGTACCATTATTTCATACCTTCTATGATTTCCACTGGAGAAGTGAGTGTTAACATTTTGGTGAGCCCCTAGGTGCCAAGCATGGTGATGGGTATTCTCCAAATGAAATAAAATTTCTCAGAACAATGAATCCATCTTCTATGTTTCTGCACCTGGGCTGCTGAGTACTATCAGAGAAGATCATACAACCACACAGGTTGGTTTCACCACCACTATGGGGTCTTTGCCTCATTTAAATATATAACATTGTCTGGGCATCATATATTTCTTAAATCGTCTCTTTTCATTCTTTACCACAGCTATCATAAACTTTCTTCATTCTCCTGAAACTCTTACTGCACTACCTCTCTCCTAATTCTTGGTAGATAAACTTAAATCCTACTTCACTGAGAGAAGGAAAACCTTAAGAGAGGAGCCCTCAACTTCCTTCTGTCCCCTCTACAAATAACTGTGTTTGCACCCAGCCTCATCACCCACCCATCCCTCTGCCTAGAGTTAATCCTTCCAACCTGTGACCTAGAAACAGCAACATCAACATTACCTGGGAACTTGTTAGAAATGCAGAACTTGAGACCCCCCTAGACCTACTGAACCAGAATTTGCTTTTTAACAAGATGATTACAGTTTGAGAAGTTCTACCCAAAAAACGAAGCCCTGCCCCACATCTTCAGGTGCTTGGTTTCATCCCATTTCCCTGTGTTTTCTCTAACTTCAAACCTTCTTTCTCTGCTGGGCCCCCTCAACATCATTTCAACATTTAAGTCCCTTCCACTCTAGATCAACAAACCTTCAAGCCATTTTTAAAAACTGCACTTGCAACCTCTTGTCCCAGGTGGTGAATGACATATGCTCTTGTCTTCTGCAAAGCCAAAAATCTTCAAAGACTTTCTTACGTTCTGTTTCTATTTCGCTCCCGTTTATTTCTCAACCCACTTTTAAAAGGGATCATTAGTTGACTCCCACTATCCAGTCTTCCTGTTTTCCATGATAATAACACCCTAACATTTAGCCAGGCATTTAATTATCTAGAGTAAAGACTCTGTTTCCTGGCTTCCCTCGAAGTTCCTGTGTGTCCCAGTCTCTAGTTTCTGATTGATAGGATGCTAATGGAAGTGATATGTGTATCTTAAAAGGAGAAAGTATGACCTTCTTGTTTTTTTTATCTCCTTCCTGCTGGTAGAGTGTGGGTGAAATTGCTCAAATCCTGGCATTCGACTTGGACCATGAGATAAACTTGGAATGGAAGCTACACATGACGTGGGAACAAGATAGAAGCCTCCAAGTAAATAAAACAATGAAATGCCATTTCAGACTGAACTGCCTGTCCCCAGGCTTCTTGGACTTGAATCAACAATGCTGCTGGAGGCTTTCAGTATCAGAATCCTAACAAACATGCTACAGCAATCTGTCAGTCCTCCCATACTTCCCCCACTCCTGGCAATGTTCAAGTTATCAGTGATATTTTTTGCTACTCCTCAAGGTATATAACACTATTAAAAATTATTTTTCTTGTAAACTTTCCTTTAGACTTCCATAATACCATATTATCTGGATTTTTATCCAAACTCTTTTTTGCGTTTACTTACTCCTTAAGTCAGAGTTCTCAACCATGATCACCTGGGAAGCTTTGGAAAAAAATGTTGATTCCTGAGGCTCTCTCCCAGAGATTCTGATTTCAGTGGTCTGCCGTGGGGTCCTGGCAGGGCTATTCTTTTGCAAGCTCCCCGGTGACTCTAACATGCAACCAGTGTTCATAACCATAGCTTTAAGCATTGCTGGGCAGAAGGCTGTTATAGATTCCTAAACTCTTATTTTCTGCTCTGCACATTTACCCTGACCAATCTCATGTACTCCTAATTTAATTTACCATGTACATGCTGATGACTTTCAAACTAACCTTCCTCATATTTCTCTCTTAATCTTCAGATCCACATACGTAACAACCAATTGGATAGCTCCAATGGATGTGTCATTAACATCTCACAATTATCATATGCAAATTTTCTTCATTATTTTTTACCAATTTTTTACCTAAAAAAATTCTTGTTCCTCTGCTGTGCTTACTAGAATAGGACCAGCATCCTCACAGTCGTAAGAGCTAGGAAGCTAGAAATTCCAGATTCCTCTCCAATTCTCCTCAATCTCCCTGCCTAATCAGTCATTCATTACCCTTAGTTTCCACAGTCTAATACCTCTCACGTGCATTCGCTTGTCTCTGTCTCCACTGCTGTTTCCTGACGGAGGTTACCATAATGCCTTGCCTGTATGTGTTCCTCTACACTTGCTCTCTCCCAATTCTTTCTCTACACAGCAGCTGAGTGAACATTTTAAACCACACGTCCAGTTATGATACTTCTTTGGGCAGACTCCATTAAGGACTTTCCTTTGCTTTGGGATGGAAGGCACATGCCTTTGCCTGGCCCACCAGATCCTTCTTGCTATGCCCCTGCCTTACCTCTCCAAACTCATGGCTCACTGTTCCTCTCCAGCCCCAGGCTACTGTCTAGGTATAGGGAAATTCGTATGTTTTCCCTGCGCCCACCCTTGACTATACTGAAATATCCTGCTTTCTTATCTGGTTGACCAAATAGTTTTAAACTTCCCTGAGTGCAGGAGGCGGTGTCTTGATCACTACTTGTCCACATAGGCTTTTGCATGATGTCTAGGGTATATAGTCAGCTCTACAACACATATTATTGGCTACTTACTATGTTCCAAATGTCATGGAGCTTACATTGTGGTGGATTCAATATTTACTACATGAAAATAAACCCTTAATTATTTTACAGATAAGCTCAGAGAGGTTTAATAATTTTCTAAGCATCAGAGCAAAAATCTAGACTGAGGCTAAGTTTGATCTACATTGCTGGCTCCAAAGCTCCTGTTCTTTCCACACTGACATGTATTAATACAACTTCTACACAAAGATGCTTTGTGAAGAGACTGTACTCTTCTGATACTTTGAAATGTTTTCTAGGTTTTCTTTGGGAGATTCTGGCATTTCTAATTAGCCTGTGGCTTTTAACAAGCTCATAAAACAGCAGTCTGAAGCTATGTTCATCTAAAAGCAAAACATTTGGTCAATTAAACCAGTTTAATAAAAAAAGAAATGAACAACTGAATTAATTGGAGGGACACCAGTTTTCTTTTTGAATAGTGACTTCAGCATCATGTTGCATTGCCTTACACTCCAGAATATTTTTTCCTCTTTACATTTAGATTTGGAATTTCAAGGTATGGTTTTTCTTGTGCTTTGCTACCTCAGATTACACAGACTAACTTTATGGCTCAAGGACAGGTGCTCATACTAGCCAAGTAAGTAACGCAAATGAATGGAGAAGGTCGTATATGATAAATACAATGGCATATGCGTGATGATAAATGTATGTTGTGGTAATGTTGAAAAGAAATATGACTATGAGGGTGGGGGGAAGAGTTGAGTACAGAAATGGTGGAACAAAAGGGGAGAAATAAAGACCAGATTCTAGGGAAGACTGCAGAGAGGGTAGAGAAATTTCAGTGGAGACCCTGCTTCTGTTGGGTTCAAGATGAGGAGAAAAACTAGATTACCTTTTGGAGTGACAAGGTAACTATGTCAACCCTATTGAACTGGAGCTGGGGCTCAGCATATGAACTCTGTGAAGAGCTTCCCCTAAAAGTTAAAGAGAAGCAATAAAATGGGTAGAAAAGTCCACTCCTAAGAGGAATGAGCCATGTAAGTAGATCATTTCCACACCCCTATATAAGCTACTTGCCCCAGAGGCATACAGAGTAGTGATAAGTCAACTACAGGGAGGGAGAACTACAGCCCAGAACCAAGAAGTTGTCATTGTCCCTTAGCACAGGGATGGAGAGAGAGACTGACCCTAGATGCTTCCTGGAGGTTTTCTTTACCTAGAGGTAAGGCCCCAGAAATCAGGAAGTTAAGTGATCATAAAATATCTTCATAGCCTTATAAAAAAATAAGAGATAAAAAAATACTCATAGTGTTTGGTTTTCTGACACTTGCAATCGAAAAATTCCTGTTTCAATTGTCTCTTATAAACTTACGAAAAGTTGCTCAATCTTACTCAAAACAAAAGAAACAAAATAGAAAGAGATAACATTTTTACCTATCAGATTGGGGAAAATCCAAATATTCAATAACAAGCTATGTTGGCCAAGCTGTGAGGAAGTGGGCACCCTCGTGCTTTGCTGATGAAATATAAATTGGTTGCAATGTTTACAAAGAGCAATGTGGAAATATTTACTAAAATAAAAAAATTCATAGACTATCACTTCAGCAATTCCATTTCTAGAAATTTATTCTATAGATATACTTGCACATTTGAAAAGCAACATATGGAAGAGGCTATTCATTATAATATTGTTCATTACAATAAAAGATATGAATAAGCCTAAATGTCCATCAAGAGAAACTGGTGAAATGAAGTAGGGTATATCCATATGGTGGAATACTCTAGATGGAAAAAAATCCAGAATTTTTTAATGCATAATATCTCTAAGATAAGCTGTTTTGTGAACCAGTTAATTTTATGCTGTCATTTGTATAAGGGGATAGAATATGCATTCGTGTATATGTAAATCTCTGGAAGGACATGCAAGAAAATAGTGAATAGTTACATACTTGGGAAGCAGGTACGGAGAATCAGGAAATGGGAAACAAGTTTGGAAGAGAGTTTTTTGTTTTTTTAATAGATAACCCTTATTCTCCCCCCCCCCCCTTTTGGAGCTATATGAATGTATTACCTATTCAAAAAAATTCAATACATTCATTTAAAGAAAATAATAGAGTCTTAACTAATTCATTAGAACTATAAATCACAAACAGGTGTGTAGAGATCCTGTCACTGACCTGTTGGCTGCATATATTGACCCATTAAGCTTCTATGCCTTCTAGAATTTCTGATCTATCGCAGCTGTGAAAGATCAAAGCTGTAGTGCATGAAAGAGGATATTCCGTGGTTAAGGTGGCCCCCTACAGGACAAATTGAGAAGTTTTGTTACTTTGTTCTCTAACCACTTCGGTACCGGGCTCACCGGCTGCCAAACCTTGCCTGCAGCCGGCACTCACAGTCCGCAGGATAGTTTGTGCTGTGCATTGACGACGAATCCGTTTTGCTCTTGTGTGATGAGGAAAGCTTTAAAGCACTGAAAGCTTGTTTTACTTTACAGGCATCTTTACTTGTAATGTAAATCAGAATAGGTAACATATACATATGTTTTCATTATGTTATTTTTAAATGTTCACAATTTTATTTTGATAAATGAAAAATTAGATAAGTCATATCACGGCTGTCTGCTAAAGCAGACACTCAGCTGTGCGCCTTCATATCACGGCTGTCGGCTAAAGTCACTGTGCACGTTCATCTGTGGCTGTCGACTATAGTCGACGCTGGTACCCAAGTGGTTAAAGACAGAAGCGTTTATGATGCACAGCTGGGTGTTCCTTTGCTGTTGCTAGAAATGAAAGTTTTGATAATTAATAATATAAGCACTACCAACAAAGCCGATTTATAGAGACCACAATAGGGTGGTAGCATGCTAAATAAGGAAATATAACTGGATTCTCACTGTTCTTGACACTCATATCTTTGTGATTATGGACAAAGACTCGTAACTTTTCTGATCATTAGTTTCCTCATTTGCAAAATGTAGGTAATATTACCATCCTTGTAAATGTCTTGCTCACTGAAGTTACCTTTTTAAATCTCAGGGCTCTAACAGGTCAGTGATATTCAACCCCTAAGGCAATCCTAGGTCCCCCAAGCTCACCCAACAGGAATTGAGCTGCTAAAAAGCACAGTCAGATGTAAACCACCTGAAAGGAAAATTTTCTAGAGAACAGAACTAGAATGGCTAGATAATATTACTAAGGAACTCTAAGACTGAAATATGGGCTATGTTCTAATTACCATTGTTATGTTTCCCACTTTCTGTGTTTCCAGTGAAATTTTTATTGCAGTTATATTATCCAGTCTCTATCAAATTACAGTCGGTATATTGCTTGAGGGTGATTAATGTTATGTTTTACTATAAATTGCTGGACCATAAGAAGCCAAGTCTAGACATGATCAAGAATACTTATCTCCTAGATATCCTGGATTTGAAGTAATAAACACTAGGTTGCCTCCCTGTAGAAATGAGGTGAGTGATTTTAAAATTTCCCCATAGATATGAACATTTTTTGAGTTGTACGTATGAGAAGGATATGAGTAGATGCTTGATACCCATTTTGATCCTCATTCATTTTCCTTTATGTGATACAACTCTAATTTTCCTTAGGAAAGTCCCTGACCCTTCCTCAACCCTCAATTCACAAGGTTCATTCTATCTCTGGCTTGAAAAAAGGGATTTAATTCAGTCCTCACAATCAGAACACTAAACTTTTATGCCCAATAATATGACTATATAATGCAATTCAGGTCAATGGTGAGAGGATGATCAAGTACAGAACTTTTTGCTCAACTTTGGAGCTATGAGGTTTTAAGTCTGAAACCTCCAAGGGTTATCGTGTGAAAGAAGCTTACTTAAGATAGAGGGAAGATGGAGAGAGAGAGAGAGAGACAGAGAGAGAGAGAGAGAGAGAGAGAGAGAGAAAGAGAGCTCTTGAAATCTAAGAATATGCATGTCCAGTTATGTGAATAATAAATGTCTTCTTTTCGATTCAGTCATTATGAGTTAGGTGTTCTAACCCTTGTGAGTGGAAAAAATCTCAGCCAAATCCAATGGGTCTTCAATAAATGAAAAGATACTTAACCTCACTTAAAATATAAAAAATAAAAATAAAACCACACTTACATACCAATTTTCAACTAACAGACTTGGAAATAAGCAATATCTTGAAAACTCACTATTTTGTCCAATTTATAGAGAAATAGAAATTATGATACTTTGCTGGTGGGAATATTAAATGGTTTAACTCATATGGTGAGTAATTTGGGGATGTTTATCAAAATTACAAATGCATTTGCCTTTTAGCTCAACAATTTCACTTCTATTAATAGGATTTATTCTGCAGATACACTTGTACATGTAAAATGAAGGAACATTTATTCTGTAGAGTATCGTTTGTAGTAGTAAAGCATATCAATCCAAATGCCCATCAATAAAAGTCTGCATAAATGAAAAATTATGATACATCTATACGGGGGAATATGTGAAGCCATAGAAAAGACCGAGGAATTTCTTTTTGTGTATATATGGATTTCCCCTCAAGACATGTTGTTAGGAGAAATTTTTTAAAGTGCAGATATTTGTGTAAAGCATTTGTGCAAAAATAGAGAGGAGAAAGGAAATATCTTTTTCACATTTGCTTGTTTGTATATGCATATCTCAGTACAGATAGAAAAGAAACTGAGAACAGTTATCCCTGGGGTTGGGGTAGAAAATGAAATTTGGGGGATAAAATTGGGAAGGAGATTTTTCACTGTATATCTTTTACTGTATTTTTTAATTTTTGAAATTTCATAAATTCTTGACAAATATTTTCAATATATATATATTTTGAAAAGAAAAATACAATAATAACAGAGTGGCGGTCTGGAGTTCTGAGTCATATGTAATGAGTGCTGGCTCCGAAATGTCAGCTACATAAATTGGATGAACAGGCTTTCTTTCACCTTCTAGAATGTCAGCTCTGTGCTGCATTGCTGACAAGAGGTATCCTGTGGCAACAGTGGCACCTACAGGACACAGTGAGAATTTTCTATTTGTTTCTCTTTTTTTTATCTTTATTTTTCAGAGTTAAGGGTAGAGTATGGATAGGGGTGTAGTGAATGGTTTTCCATTGGAGTTTTTGGATGAAAGTGTTTTGACCATCACTGTACGTTTACTGCCGGTTACACCCGGGGAACAGATACTGTCCCTTGTCATTTATCATCTGTGTAGCTTTAGGCAAAAGCATTTATATTTTTTTAAAGCCATAGTTTCTTCACTTGTAAAATGCGGATAATAATATCTACCTTATCATATTGTTGCCTACTAATATTTTGGGTGAATTGTGTCACTTAAGGAATACCAACCTTACCCCTTCGAAATGGCTTTTGATTGCTAGATATCGGAGGCCACCCCAGGACCCTAAACCTGCATCAATAGGAAGTGAGATGCTAAACAAATGCAGCCACACACAAAGAACTGTGAGGAGCAATCTAGGAGGTTCTCAGACCAGCAAGTGAAGGGAGACTGCCTGGGCTGAGGGGAGCAGGAGAGAGAACGACAAAGTGAAGGGAAGAGGGTGGGGGAGGAAGAGAGAGAAACTTTGATGGCATCGTTTGAATCCTTGTATCCAGGCACACTGGAAGCTCTGAATTACCTCTGACTTTTCACTTGTAAGGATAATAAGTTCTTTTTTTCTAAAGCCAGATTGAGGTGTTTTTTCCACTTATAATTGAAAAACTCCTAACCATATCTAATGGTACATATTAAAAGCTGCTCAACCTCACTTATAATAAAAGTAGAAAATTAAAAATGAGATAGCATTGTCAAAAAGTAAAATTAAAATTGATAACACATTATGTTGACCAAGCTGTGGAGAAATAGGTGTTCTTAAATTGTACTGATGAGAATGAGTTTAACAACCCCTAAAGAAAGCAAATTAGACATATTTGTTAAAATTATAAATACATGTATTCTTCGACCCAGCAATTATGCTTTTGTGTAATTTGTCCCACAGATATATACCCAGGCATGCAAAATGAGGCATAACGTTATTCAGTGCAGCATTGTTCCAAGAACAAACAATAAAAATCAACCTAAATGGTCATCACTGAAGAAACAGTTTCATTCGCACTGTGGCAAACCCTGAATCCATTAAGGCGGATAAAAATTTGCTTTAGGAACTAATAATATATAGCTGTGTAGGGGAAAAAAGGAACAGAGGAATATAAAGAGCTTGCTGTAATTTGCATGAAAAAGGGACGGGGGAAGGAACCTATGTTCATGTTCAGTTGCATATGCATTAAAATCTCTGGAATAATAGACAAAAAGCGAATTACCATGGGAAAGGCTGCATAGAGGAAATTGGCGGATAAGGGGCAGGGATGGAGGGAGGTTTTTTCAATGATGATTTTTTTGTACATTTTAATTTTTGAACCGTGTAACTGTGTAACAAATTCAAAAATGAAATAAATAAAATTTCAGAGGAAAAGAGTCCTAACTTATGCATGTAAGTTCCATAGCTAGATCTATGGAACTCTAAACCCATGAGTAGGGGGAAGCCTTAGATTGAATTATATATAGACTGGACTCCATCTTCTAGAATTTCTAATCCTTTCCAGCCGTGATAGAACCGGCTGCTGAGATGAAAAGAAATATCCCATGGTTACGACAGCACCTATAGGACAAACTGAGAATGTTTCAGCCTGTTTCTTTGTGCTTTTTGCAGGGGTGGAAGTCAGAGAACTTTAGCAAGACATAGGTAAGGAGTTGCATTTCCCCTCCCTTACAATTGCTGGTTATTGCAAGCATAATTTCCATGTAAGCATATTGGAAGCTTGGACCTTAAAGCTAAGCTCCCCTGATTCCAAATATTGCCTTTTTCACTCACTCTTTATTACGTCTCAGCTCTGTGGCTTTAGGTAAAGGAACTTAACATTTCTGAGTCATAGTGTCTACAACATGAAATGTGCTATCTATAGGGCGGGTTCATGGCTCATAGTGTTTTAAGAGACTTGTTTTGCCAGAGAAACTCCAAATCTGGCAAACAACAACCTGTGATTACTCAACCCTTAAGACCTTCCTAAATACCCCAAACCTATTCCAACGGGAGATAAACTGCTAAAGAGACGTAGTCCACAGAGGAGACCTCCTCCCCGATGGTCCTGTCTGATAAGAGACAAAGGATATCATTGCAGAGAACTGACCAGAGCAGCCAGATTGGCCAAGGAGCTCACATTACCTCCAGGTCAGGGATGCCTTGAGCTTCCTGTCCTGCTCATCATGGAAATGGCCGTGGACCAGAGACAACTTTTTACTGTTTCACATTATCTTCCTTATTAAATGGATACTTTTTTTTGTAATTATCCTGTCCTTTCTCTGTCCCTTTATGTATTGCTTTTATGGTTATACTGAAACCATGGGTTGCTTGGGCCAGGAGAACTGACCAAGAAGAATCACCCAGAAATCCTGGACTTGGAGCAATAACTAGACAAGTCTTTGTGTGGCCTCCCTTTGGGAAGGGGGAAGTGCAGTTTTCATGGTGTCTAATATGGCTTCATTAGATAGTCACTGGAGTTTTTGAAGGGTTATATGTGAATAGAAAGTGTATGTTTATGAACGTTGTACTATCAAAGGTGTGAATTAACCAAACGAGCATTTATTTGCCCATCTTCATATAATACCACTTTGATCTTTTGCTAGACACCTGGAATCCACATCTCTCAATCCATCTAATTTGAGTGATTTTGACTCTCTCCCTGGCTCTAGGGACAGTCATGTGACTCAGGCCTGGCCAATCAGAGCACTGCACCCTCTGCCCAGTCAGGTCAGAGAGACTCAGGGCAAGGTCTCACTGCTGATATAAGAACTGCAAGAATGAAGGGAAAGGGAGGCTAAGGATAGGGCCAAGACAGGGAGCTAGAGCAAGAGAGTGAGAGTGAGAGAGAGAAATCACAGACAGTGGTGACATTTAAGCCTTTGGATTAAGGCCCATCGGAAATTCTTCATCTACCTCCAGACTTCTTAGTGATGAGAAAACAAATATCTTCTTGCTTGAGCCAGGTGGAGTGGGGCTTTCTGTCACTTCCCATCCAAAGAGTTCTAAATAATTCAAATGGCTTTTAAAACAAAAGATGCTCAAACTCACTTATAATAAGAAGAAAAATAAAATAAAATTGATACCATTTTTTTTTTACTCTCAGACTAATTGGCAAAAATCCAAAACACACTGTGTTGGCAAAGCTGTGGGGAAATAGACAATTTCATACATGGCTGGAAGGAGCATAAGCTGGTTCAAGCCCTGTGAAGGACAATTTGGAAATGCCCATAAGCATAGCAAATACATATCCTCAGACAAATGGTGAGGTGAGAATTTTTCTGATTTTTTTTTTCTTACTAGCAGAGGAATTCAGCAGGAATTCTCAGGTATATTCAGATATATTCACATATATGCAAAATGAGCTATATACAAAGCTACTTGTTTTAGTATTGCTTTTAATAGCAAAATAATCAACTTACATGGTCATCAGCAGACAACCAGGTAAATAAATTTAGGTGTATTCATACAGTAGGAATATTCTGAATCTAGAGAGAGAGGTAGAGGCAAGGGGGAATTTTTATATTCTGATAAACAAAATTTTCAAACTATCGTGTTATATGGAATAATTAAGATGGAGAAAAAAGATGTTATAGTATCTTTTTATGCAAATAAAAGCAAGTCGTTATTAAAAAATATTTGTATGTGCATAAAATGTTCTCTGAAGGCACAAAAGAAATTATTTAATAATAACATTGCTAACCTTTGATGTGGTCTTGGTAAAAGATAAATTTTTTTTCACTATATATACTCTTTATGCACCTTTTGTTTGTTTTTGGACCATATAAATACATTACCTATTCAAAAATTAAATGAATAAAATTTTGACATTTTTCTACCAGGACCCAGGAGCTACAGAACAATAAAAACAGGTTATGGATCCAGGCACTGAACCGCATAAAACGAACAAGCCGGCTTCTTCCATTTTCTAGAATATCTGGTCTATTGCAGCCCTGAGAGAGCCGTGTTGCGTAGCAGGAAATAGATGCTCTGTGATGAGAGTGGCACCTTCAGGACAAAGTGAGAATTTTTCTGTTTTTCCATTATTTTTTCTTATTGGCCAAGGAATTCGGCAGAGCGTGGAGGAGGAAGATAGTGAGCGTGAATTTTCCACTTACAGTTGCTAGTTATGAAAGTTTTTCAAATACTAATAGAGATATTGCAAACTAAACTATTTTTATATAAGGTACACAGGGAAGCAGTGTGGAATGGAGGAGGAAAAATAGACTCCTCTGACTATAAATAATGGCTTTGTCATTCCCCAGGTATGGCTTTAGGCAAAGCCACTTAACATTTCTGAGCTGTAGAATCTACACTTATGAAATTAGGATAATAAAACTAACCCCAAAGGGCAATTGCCCTTTAACTTTTTAAGAGAGCTCCATAGCCAGAGAAACGCCCCACCGGACAAACAGCAGCCTGGAATTGTTCAGTCCCTGAGGCAAATGCAGACCCCCAAACCCATTCCTTCAGGAATGAGATGCTAAGCAGATGCAACCCAGGGGCATCCCCACCTTAAATGGGGCCATGGAAAACAAAGGTCAAGAGAGAAACTTCCAGGATGGCTCGAATTGTATGCCCAAAGACCTCACTTGGTATGTGTTTAAGTGTTTGAGATCAGAGACCATTCTGTACTATTTCCCATTTTCCTCTTTTCCAAATGGAAAGTTTTATTTCAATTATCATCTCCCCCTATAAGTGTATAATGTGAGTTATTGTTTTTATTTAATCATAGTTTGCTGGACTATAAGAAGCCACATTAAGACTTGACCAGGAAAAATATTGATTACTCAGAGATTCTGGACTTGGAGCAATAATTAGTTTATATATGAGGGATATATATATCTGGAATGTCCCATAAGCAAGTTTTTATTGTGAGTAGAAAGCTGCATTATATTGATATGGACATTTGGAACATATATGCATGGTTAGAAAGGTATGTTGTCCTGTGACTCAGGGTTGGACAAACAGAGCTGTGCCTCCCCTGACAATGCAGTTTCAAGGATAAGCACATAATATAATTGAGGGCAGTGAAAGTCAGGCCTATGCCTTTCTGCCCATGTTGGAGCTGTGAGAATGAAAGCTTGGTGCTCCCTGGGAGAGGGAGAAAGAGAGAGAAACAGGTGGAGAGACAGAGACAGAAATAGGGAGCAGAACCAGGTTTGATGAGATCCTTTGAGTCCTTGGATCATTATAGGTCTCCAGATGTACCCACCAACTTTATTTTATGCGAATCATATTTTTTCTATTGCTTAAACCAATTGAGCTACATTTTCTATCACTTGTAATTGAGTTCATGTGAAAAATGCTATACTCCCTCATAAAAAAGAAAAATGCAGACTGAAACTACACAGAGATAACATTTTTCACTTACTATATTGACAAAAGTCCAAACATTTGAAAGCACATAGCTAGACAAGCTATGGGGCAGAAGTCATTCACATACAGGATTTGCAGGTATCTAAACTGCTACAACTCCTAGGGGGGAATTCTATAAAAATTACAAATGCCTCTATCCTTTGATCCAGAAAGTCCACTTCTATGAATTTATTGTACACATATGCTTATGCAAGAGAAAGACCAACATGCTAGTTATTCTCCCTTTGCTTCCTCGCCTCATTTCCATTCTCAGTTTTTCTCCACCATGCATTGGTCTAGGAGGCTGACCTCTACTGAGAACAGCACACAGCCTCCTCTCCCCTCTGGCTTCTGCTTAAATTAGGTTAATAGAGGGGTGGGGTACCAGCACAAGGAGGAAATAGAGAGGTCACAATATTTATTCTACTGACCGCTGCCTTAACAAGAGTGATTCTGGAAGAGATTGCATTTCTCTATGGCCACGGCCAATGTCAGATGGCCTCTTCCATGGCTACAAGCATCACCAGACTCCAGTGACAACCATTCTTCTCCATCATCCCTGCAGGTCAAATGCTGGCAACAGATTTCTGTTGCAGCTAATCCCTGGGCACACATCATCCCTTTTCAGTTCCCTTAACCCCTAACTATTTGTGATGTATAGTATATATTAGTATATTTCATGTATCAACTTAAAATTTACATAAGTATATTTAATGTACTAAGCATATATACTTAGTATACATAAGTTTACTTTATGTGTCAACTTGACTGGGCCATAGGGTGCCCAGATATTTGTTCAAATAGTATCCTGGGCTGTTTCTTTGAAAGTGTTTTTAGATGACAACATTTAAATTGACAGACTGAATAAAGCAGATTACCCTCCATAATGTGAGTGGGCCTCATCCAATCAATTGAAGGACTGAACAGATTAAAAGACTGACTTTTCCCTGGATCAGAGATAAATCTCTTTCCTGATAGCCTTCAAACTGGGACATCTGCTCTTTTTGGTCCTACAGCAGCCTGCTAGCCTTTGAACTTGAATTGGAACATCAGATCTGCAGATTTTGGACTTTCCAGTCTCCATAATTGTGCAAGCCAATTCTTCATAATAAATCTCTCTCTGTACATGTATACTATTGGTTCTGTTTCTCAGGAGAGCCCTAACTAATACACGATAGCTTTTAAAATATTTCCTTCATTAAATTGTCCTCAGTTAAATTCCTTGAGTATATCTATTTCCGATGGAAGCTTCAACTAACATAGTAACTGGTATCAAGAGTGGCCCAAGGAAATAGACCCTCAAGATGGGATTCTGGGATTCTGTTCCCCATGATAGTTGATTAGCTAACAAATATCCTCTGCCAGGGGGAAGTAGTGTTCCAGCAAGTGTTACAGCAATTGACGGGGAAAGAACCAAGTGGCACACAGAGAGTTGGAGAATCCGCTTTTATTTCGCCAGTGGACTCAGATTTCGCCGGCGGGCTCAGAGGGGCATGCCACCAGATTCTGAACACTGCTTCCTTGTTCTCCTCCAGTTTTATACACTTCTTGGGGTTACACACAACCAATCAACTATGAGCATGAGGAGTTATCCAATCAGTGGTGGGATTCAAAAAGCATCCAATCAGCAACAAGCTTTATATATCCAATCAGCAGCAAGCTTTACATATCCAATCAGCGGTGGGATTTAAAAAGCATCCAATCAACAACAAGCTTTACATATCCAATCAGCAGTGAGTTGAGCCATGAGGCCCCAGGGTGGGGGTTTTTCTCTGTCAGTAGGATACTAGCAATCCATGGTATGTAGCCATATTATGATTACTCAAGTTATCATTGGTGTAGGATGCAGGACTGGTGGATGACAAGCATGGTCAAATGACTATGGCTCTTAATAACTTTGGCAACACAGAGTGATTACAATTTGTGGTCTGCCTGCTCCTAACTGCCTTAGAGAGCTTACAAAAAGAAAAAAAAAAGCCCAGAGCCTTGAGATTCTGACTCAAAGAATAAGGAAAGAGTCAAAAAGCCTCAATAGTGGCCTCAAAAAATTATTATCTAGAGTGCAGACATAACTGAAAATTAGGTCCAAGGACTAACTATATATGTTGCAGAGAAGCAACAGTAGTTAGATGTTCAACCTCTCCAGGTATCACATGCCAATTAAGGTACTAGTTAATAAGGAGTGGGATTCTGACACTTGGAATAGAAACATTTGGGTAACACATAGCGCTGAATTTTGAACCATGAAATCTCCCTGAATCTTCCTTGCCTAAGTAAGAAACCCATCCTTTCCCCTTTCCCAGGGGATCTTGATTTCTGTTATATAAATTTCCTTTGGTGACTTAACCTAAAACAGTTACCTCACAAGAGGAGTCAATCCTCTCCCCACCCTCAGCCTCACCATCCCTCATTTACCTATAGGCCCCAGATGAGAGTTAAATGCCAGCAGAGCCCAAAGGGAGAGTGTGAGGTTGCTTTGGGAGGAGATAAAGTATACTCTGAATGAGTTGCAGGATCTTACCCATTTGTATTGGCAGGAGTCTAGGGAGCTACTCAGGCATTGATTTTAAGTGTGTTAAATGATACATAAGATTGTATCAGGACAAATTTATTGGTACGCAGGCACTCACAAAGGACTCATAGTTTAAGGTGCTGGCTGGATGCTGAAAGTTTTTGAGCAAGCTGTATAGTGCAGAGTTCAAAGATTTAAGGAGATGGCAATGTTGAAGTGGATCTATTTATATACAGGTTGCATATTCAACTCACACCTCCCAATCAAAACTAGCAAGAGAGATCAGAAAACAATTTATTCACCACTCTTTAATGATTAAGAAATGCCTTTAAAAGCTCTGTGTAAAAAACCAGATTTAGTAGGCATGTGACAATGATGGAATATGCTGCCATAGAATTGGGCCCAATTTCAATGAAAATAATAGAAACCTGGAATGGTGGATGCCAAGTGGCTCTGCTTGACCATCAGAGATAAAACAAGAGTGATTATTTTAATGAGTCACAGGGATGTGGTAATCAGGGTGTTTGACTCACAGGTTCATTAAATTGATATTATGCTGATTGGAGCTGCTAAACAGCAAGTGGCAAGCAGCTTGAGTGACTCAGTGAGAATACATGCAGTCACAGAGTAGAAGACAAGCCCTATGAAAGCACAGGGTCTTGCTCCATTGATGAAGTTTCTAGGGATTGGGTGTCTATATGAGAGACAAGTCGCTACACCTAGTAATATCACTGCAAAGATATAGTGACAATGCATAGTGAGCTTCTTTGCAATTTAGAGCCAGGATATTCCACATTTGGCTGCATTGCTCCAGCCCCTTTATTGGTTAACCCACAGGCAACCAGTTTGACTGGATCCTAGAGCAAGAGTTAGACAAGGCCAGTGGTGTGCTAGTCAATGTTTAACAACCGTCTTTCCAGAAAACAAAAAAAAAACCTCATTTGTAGCATTTGCCAATTTTTATGGCATAAATACACTCATCATGGCCAATTTCAAGCTGCCAATGTGATATCAATTAGCTCACAAAATTTCTAAACATTTAATGGTTGGCTGTCATGAGCCAGTATAAACTAGGTCCAGCACACTATGGGTTCAGGCTAAGAAGCAATCTGCCCTGCATCTTGGGACTTAGAATCTAGTAGACTCAATGGTACTTGACACATCGTGACAGATAGAGATACTATATGCAAGCCCCAGCATTACAGAGCAGATCCAGAGGGTTTTGGATTAAAGCTTCTTTGGTCGATACCTATTAACCATTTGAAAAGCACAATTGGGCAGGGTGTGGTAGCTTACAACTGTAGTCCCAGCTACTCAGGAGGCTGAGCCTGGGGGATTGCTTGAGCCCAGGACTTGGAGGCTTCAGTGAGCTACTCTAGCTTGAGTTACAGAGTAAGATCCTGTCTTAAAATTAAAAAAAAAAAAAAAAAAAAAGGCCAGGCGCAGTAACTCACACTTGTAATTCTAGCACTTTGGGAGGCCAAGCGGGGAATTGCTTGAGCCCAGGAGTTTGAGGTTGCAGTGAGCTACGATGACGCTGTTGCACTCTAGCCCAGGCAATGCTATATCAAAAAAAGAAAAGAAAAGAAAGGAAAGAAAGAAAGAAACAAAAGAAAAGAAAGAGAAAAAGAAAACTATACTTGGCTTGCAACTGGACCCTCATAGAAACTGAATTTCTGAAGACATTATGTGATCCAAACTACTCACTCATGACCATTCTCTACTTTTCTATGCCTACGCTGAGCCCAAGCACACTAAACTCTAGAAAAGGCGTTGCTCAGGCTTCCTTGCCCTCTGGCTTCCAGTTGGGATTGGCCAATTCAAAGAGACTGGAGGTCAGGAGGAGAGAGAGTTCAGGGATTCATCCTCGCTTTCCCCGACTTGCTCCCTGCCGGCTATGCTCCCAGCGATGGCTGTGCTCCTCTCTGGTCACAGCACATGGGACAGGAACAATCTTCCACAGCGCCACCTCTTGCCAGCCTCCAGTAATACAATTTTCTCCCCTTTGATCTCAAGCCCACGGATGATAAAACAACCTCCTGTGGTTTTTAGCTAATCCCTGGCTCTTCACCATGCCTTGCTGATTTCCCTTATCCTGCTTCTCTCTGTAGATTATGCTCTCTTCAGTTAAACTGTTTAATGCAGGGTATATCCTCTGTTTCCTCAAGGTCTCTGGTTAATGCAATGACTGGTGGACAGAATTATTCATGGAAACTCCGTTTGAAAGAGGCAGTAGGGGAATTGCCCAAGAGCAGTTGGTGGCAGAGTGACTCCACCACTCACCAGCTTTGTAACCTTAGGCAACTTATCTATTAGTATCTTCTCTGTGCCTCAGATTGCTTTACTGTAAAATGGAAATAACCACTGAATTCAATGATTGTGGCAAGGAGTACATGAGTTAATATAAGTAAAGGACTTAGAAACACACCCGAGAACATAGTAAATGCAAGATGAGTGATGGTGATATAGGTAGGATTTTGTAATCTCTAGAATATGTGAACATGATGAACTATCACTCCTGGGATTGTGTTAGATTATATGGCACACTTGTCCTTAAAATAGGGAGATTACCTGGGTAGGCCTGATCTAATCATATGACCCTTTAAGAGCAGAGAGCGCTCTCCTGCTGATAGCAGAAAGGGAAGTCAGAGAACTTCCAAGTGTGAAAGAACTTAGCCCTGCAGGTCTGAAGAAGAAGGGAGCCATGGGAGAGGAATGAAGCTGCCTGTGAGATCAGAAAGTGGCTCCTGGCTGACAGCCTGTGAGGAAACAGGAACCTCAGTCCCACAACTGCAAGGAAACAAATTCTGCCCACAAGCCTGTGTGAGCTTGGAAGCAGAGCCTCCAGCTAAGAGCCCAGCCAGGCCAACAACCTAACTTTGTCCTTGTTAGACCCTGAGCAGAAAACCTAGTCAAACCCATCCAGACTTCTAATCTATAGAACTATGAGATAATAAAGCAGTGTTTAAATCACTAAGTTTGTGGTAACTTGTATTGGCAACAATAGAAAACTAATATAGACTGCTATTTTTGTTATATTTGACAAATAATAATAAACAACAAAATTGGAATCGACCTAAATATCCATCTATAGGTAACTAGCTAAATGAATCATTGTACATTAATACAATGGAATACTATGCAGTTCTTGAAAGTATGAAGAACCTTTTTATGTACTGGTATAGAAATTTCCAATGTATATTTTTATGTGAAAAAAACAAAGTACAGAATAATCTGTATATTATGCTGCTCTTTGTGTAAGCAAATGAGTCGGTAACATGCATTTATATTTGTTTATAGATACATTTACACTCTGGAATGATACAAGAGGTTAGATAACTGTGGCCACCTGTTTTGAGGAGTCATGAATAAGAACTGGATAGACAAGGTTATGTGGTAGTGGAAGGAAGATTATTTATTATATGTATTATATTTCTTTTTATACTTCTGCTTTTTGAATCATGTAAATATTCCCTACTTAAAAACTTAGAAGTGCTTTTTTTAAAAAGCAAAGATACAATGATAACATATATATTGGAGCTACAGAACTCTAAACACATGCATGGATTTACCAACATGAACTGTCAGCCTCATAATTGGCTTCTTCTATCTTCTAGAATTTCTGGTCTATTGAAGCCCTGAGAAATCAGTTGAAGAGGTAGAAAGAGATACTGTACGGTTATGGTGGCATCTGCAGGACAAACTGAGAATTTTTGTTAGATTCAGTGTTTTTCTGAAAGGCATGCTTTAGAAGGGGGGAATATTAAGACTTCAATGAAATAGCTGGGCACAGAAGATGAACTAATGATTCATGGAATAATCTAACCAAAGACACATTTACGCAGGTCACACTGGGTAGGGGGAACAAGTGGAGAGACAAATGTAGGTTTCAGAGCCTCGCCTACTTGGCTTCATGTTTTCTCTCTACCACTTTAGGTAAATGAGCCAGAGCCTCTCTGAGCATTAGTTCCTTTGTATGTAAAGATGCACAACCCTGCACATTATGTGGAGTTGGTGAAATATTAGAGGGAACAAGTGTGATGTGCTGAATTGGGTCTGGCACACAGCTGGCTCTCAGCAGCTGTTCGCCAGTACATCCTTTTACTTGGATGCATCCTTCAGTCTCATTGCATTCACAAGGCCAACAGCCCCCTGGACTCACCCTGTGTTTCAGCCCAACCCCCATCGTGATGCATTTTCAGCTTTTCTCAACTTCCCACAAGCAATCTCATCACATCATGCACAATTTAGATTTATTGTATCTCTGAATATCAAACTAGCACAGCCTCATCTCACCACTCCTCACTGTTCTCATGATTTGGGTCCATTTTCTGAAACTCTTGAATTATTTCATTTTCCAGGAAAAATAACCCAAATTATGATTATACATTTTTTGTACATAACTGACAATAACATGCATTCATTCACATAATGACATGACATTTTCTCCTTCGGGATCGTTATTAAGCTTGAGCCTGACCTTTCTTCACCTTCAGAATGTAAATGTTCTGAATCTCTGTTGGCCTCATGTGTATATGCACAGGATCATGTTTTTTAGAGTGATATGCTTCTGTATGTGCATAAAACTAAAGCAAAATAGAATTTGAGATCAAGAACCAAAAGAAATTGATTAGTAATCTTATACCATGAACACATTTAAAAGATCTTCTAACTCAGTGAAAGGAATACTTACTAGGGTAACACACTAGGCAGACATGATTTTTAAAAGTAATTCAAAAGATAGAAATTAACGTGGAGTTATGCTTACATCTAAAATAAAAGGTGAGTTGATTCTTTAGACCAAATAGAGAAGAAAAAACAAGACAGTAAAGGATATGATGATTATGATTTGAAGCAGTGGAGGATCTAGATAGAATTAGGCGGGGGGAAACAAGAGAGAAAGAACCCTCTGTTTCCAAGCAGATGGTGCTGCATATCATAAATATTGTGAGGAGACTAATGACCCAGGGGGTTCTGGGCCTGTCAATCCACACTCTAATGAGAAATTTCAACAATCCACACAATAGAAATTACAGACAGTGACCAGTCATTACTAAAAAAAGTCTATGTGATAGTGGACATAAGATAGGCTCAACAACAGAGTAATGAATATGTAATATGGCAAATATAGTGGTAATATATAATATTGATCATCACAAAATATTTCAAAGAATTCAGACACCAAGTTGGAGCATTAGAAGCCACATGGCAATCTATGGATAGATGGATATCATGTTCCTTGATACTACTAAACTAAAGTTAAAAACAAAGGGAGGGGTAGAATTCAGACAACATGCAGGTCACAGGCAGGGGACAGTTATTATTTCAATATCTGATAATATCAGTCAGATATTCTGTCAGTATCTGTAATGGATATTTACAGGATATTTGCAGGGTTACATGGCCAAGCCCAAATAATAGCTTAAGAGCTAAATCATGGAAAGATTATAAAAAAGCAAAACAATACTGATAAAACTAGGAGAGATTGTGTAGGCATAATGCACACATATAAGAAAAATTGTTTTTCATATAAGTATAATTAAAATCAGAACACTTGGCCTATAATCCTAGCACTCTGGGAGGCTGAGGCGGGAGGATCACTTGAGGTCAGGAATTCTAGACCAGCCTGAACAAGATAGAGACCCAGTCTCTACTAAAAATGGAAAGAAATTAGCCAGACAACTAAAAATATATAGAAAAAATTAGCCGGGCATGGTGGCGCATGCCTGTAGTCCCAGCTACTT
This sequence comes from Cheirogaleus major, assembly GCA_963574435.1. Lineage (NCBI taxonomy): Eukaryota > Metazoa > Chordata > Mammalia > Primates > Cheirogaleidae > Cheirogaleus > Cheirogaleus major. Next base: position 22,001 of record CAUYPO010026585.1, read on the forward strand.
GGGAGGCTGAGGTGGAAGGATCGCTTGAGCCCAGGAGTTTGAGGTTGCTGTGAGCTAGGCTGACGCCACGGCACTCTAGCCTGGGCAACAGAGTAAGACTCTGTCTCAAAAAAAAAAAAAACAAAAAAAAACCTATTTCAAAACTGGCTTTAATATTGAAGCATATGTGGGTAAAATGACATGATGTTGGTGAAAAACTTTAAAATATTCCAGCTTCTCTCACCAAAAACGGGGGAAGGATAGATGTTCCAAGATTAGAAAAATATTGATGGATACATGGAAACTCATACTGTTTTCTTTGCTTTTGTACACGTATGAAAACTGAGAAGTCTGGAGTTGAGGCATGAGTGTGTGCAGGTCATAGATCTGTTTCTTTTCATCTCTTGGCTCCTGTTTTCTCCATCTTGGCTTCATTCTTGGATCTTTCCTTGAGGTAGCAAAGATGGCCCCCCTAGCTCCAGGCTTACATTCCACCAACTTAGCAACCAAGGGGAAAGAGAGTGTCTCCTTCCCGATCATTCCAGCAAAACTCCAAGGGCTGATGCCCATTGTTTCTGATTGGCTGAGCAGAGATTATGAGCCTATTTCTGACCAATTACAGCGGCCAAGGGAATGTGGTGTTCTCACTGACCCTGGCTCTCATGCCCACCTGGACTGAGAATGGAGACTGGGTGGTTCCCAAAGGAGATTGGGAATGTTGTTGGCTCAGGAAAGGGCATTGGATGCTGGGCAGGCAAAATTACAGGCATCCTTTTTTGCTGTGGAACAGGGAAGGCTCACTCATCAAGGTGACTGTTAGGCATTAGAAAGTCATTCTCACCTCAGGGAGTGGCAGGAGACCAGCAGTGAGCTGTCGCAGCAGTTCAGTTGGGAATTTCTGGAGGTGAATGTAGTGATTATAACCTTTCCCAGGGGAAGTGTATTGGAATTTCTGGACTGGAGATGGAGGGAGATGAGACTTTATGTTTAATAAAAGGGAGGGTTTTTCTCTTTAAAGGTTGACTAATAGTGATGGAGACCTTTCAAGGGTTTTAAGCATCAGCTCGTGCGGGGGAATGCCACACACATTAGATCCGAGGGCGAAGGAGCTTTTCTAGCAGATGCCTACAAGACCACTGCCCAAGTTTGGGGCTGGGAATTAAGACTGGCAGGATGCCATGACATCTGTCTATAGCACTAACCTCCTGCTTCTTCCCTCACAGCTAACCTCCCCCCGACGCTGGCCAAATCGCAGGTGAGCAGTGTGCGTAAGAACCTCAAGCTGCACCTGTTGAATGTGCTGAAGCACCCCGGCTCCTTGGAGTTCCAGGCCCAGATCACCACCCTGCTGGTGGATCTGGGCACACCTCAGGCCGAGATTGCCCGCAACATGCCCAGCAGCAAGGATGCCCGCAAGCGGCCCCGGGATGACTCGGATTCCACACTCAAGAAGATGAAGCTAGGTGAGCTGAGGGGCTGAGTGTGAGGCCTGGCAGGGGTGGGATGGAGACTGACTGTGCTTAAAATCTTCAGTTATTTACCTTAAACTATATGCTGGATTTGTATTAATGTTATATTATAAATTTTATAATACAATGACACATAGTAAATGATATCAAAATAGAATTATTAAAGTATATAATACATTTAATAAATAATTATGAATTGTTTAAATTATGTAGAAAGGAATAAAATGAAAATAGTCTTTCTCTTATCCCTCTTCAAAAGTAACCACTCCCAAGTATGAATACTAATTTTTTTTTTTTAGACAGAATTTCGCTCTGTCGCCTGGGCTAGAGTGCCGTGGCGTCAGCCTAACTCACAGCAACCTCAAACTCCTGGCCTTAAGCAATCCTTCTGTTCAGCCTCCCAAGTAGAGTAGTTAGGACTACAGGCATGCGCCACCATGCCCAGATAATTTTTTCTATATATTTTTAGTTGTCTAGCTTATTTCTTTCTATTTTTTTAGTAGAGACGGGGTTTCACTCTTGCTCAGGTTGGTCTTGAACTCCTGACCTTGAATGATCCTCCCGCCTCGGCTTCCCAGGGTGCTAGGATTACAGGCGTGAGCCACCACACCTGGCCTAAGATAGAAATTTTTAAATAATAAAGTCTTATGAAATTATTCCTTGATCCTTTTTGTTAATAATATTGTCTTCTTAGAACTTACTGTGATTAGCTGGGATGGTATGGCTTAATCTCATTTCCTAGATGAGAACTGAGGCCCACGAAGAGGCAAGTAGTCAGTCAGTCACCCAGGGTCATATGGCACTTTGACAACAGAAGCAGGGCTGCAGGCCTATATCTGCATCCATTGTGCTGCTCGTGTTTGCTGAGGCCAGCTGGCAGCAGGGACCACCTGGGACCCCTGAGAAGAGGGAGGACCTGCTGCCTTCTTTAGAGCCAGCATCTTGTTCTCCCCTTCTCAGAGCCCAACCTGGGGGAAGACGATGAGGACAAGGACTTGGAGCCAGGCCCATCAGGGACCTCGAAGGCCTCAGCCCAGATCTCAGGCCAGTCAGACACAGATATCACAGCCGAGTTCTTACAGCCTCTGCTGACACCCGACAACGTGGCCAATCTGGTAAGGATGGGTGGGGCTGGTTCCCCTCTGGGCAAGGAGGAAGGATCTCCTCATCCATTGCCCTACCTCTACTACACACTTTCCACCTCCTCCAGATGACGTCAGTCCCTTGCAGGGCTAGTCCAGAGGTCCTTCCTAACTTTGGATGGACCTCTCTCCTCCTGATCCTTACTCTTTCACAAGGTCACTTGTCACCACTGCCCAGTGGGCCCTCTTTGGGTGGGCTGAGTCCCCATCTAATCTAAACCCATTCACTCTCACTCTTCCTTCTCACCTTTGACGGGAGGGTCTATTCACTGGAGAGTTTGGAGGGTGGTCACGAACCCCATGAATTGTTTGCTGAGTGGTGTGGGAATGGACATGGGTGGGGTGGGATGGCCAATGTGTTCCTTAGATTCTCAAAGATTTCCGGCTCCAAAGCAAAGGAACAACCTGCTTGAGTTGATTGGGAGAGGAATGGGTTTCACTTCAGTCCTCTAGCTACAGCAGCATCCGAACCTTCCCTGGGTGCTCAAAGAGAATGAATGCCTCTTCCCATGCTTAATGGCAGTCTTCCCTTCCCTCCGCCTGAAGGCTCCAAGGGGCTTAGTTTTGGTGTGAATGGAGTGGAAATTTTGTCATGAGGGCGGTGAGAAGGAGTTTTCTTTCTATCTCTATTCTCTTTGATGTGCCTCAGGCCTGGATATGCAGCTATCTCCTGATTTTCCTCCCCTTAGATGTCCCACAGGCACCTCAGACTCAAAACGTCAAAACTATAGTTTTCAAATTTCTCCCCATGCTCCTCTGCGGGCCCACGGCCCCTTCTGTGTTCTCCTTGGCACACTAGCTTCCCAGTTCTCAGCCCAGAAACCTGGAAGTGAACCTCTTTTCCTTCTGTCCCTAGTCCTTGCCCTCCTCTCCACCCTGCCCGTCCATGCCCTGGGCCGTCTACCCTCTTCCCCTGGAGCATGACCCCCACTTGCCACCTAGCACTGGTCTCCTTCAACCCACTCTTCATGTGGCAGCTTGGAGACGTAGCTTTCTAAAGCACAAGTCATGGTACTCCCTTGCTGAAATCCCTGCCGTGGCTTTCTATTTAAATAAAATTTAAATAGATTAAATTCGGCTTGCCTTAGTAGACCCTCTCTGATCTGGCTTCTGTTAGCCTTTTCTATCATCAGTTGAGGAAATTGTCCTTTTCAAATTTATTGCCATGAAGTTGTTCATAGTATTCTCGTCCATGTATAAAAATACCTGCTGTCTCTATAGTAATGTGCTCATTTTTGTTCTTAGTACCGTGTCTAAAGATTTGCTTGTTTGTAGTTATTTCAAAGAACTGGCTCTTTGCTGTGTTACCCAGGCTGGTCTCGAACTCCTGGGCTCAAGTGATCCTGCAGTCTCAGCCTCCTGAGTGGCTGGTTCTACAGATGTGCACCACCACAACCAGCCCTGTTGCTATTCTTTTAGAACCTTTTGTTTTATTTCTGTTGCCTTTATTTTTTCCTGCTACTTTCTTTGAATATTTTTCTCCAAAGTTTTAAGTTAAATGGTTGGCTCATTAATTTTCAGTTCTCTTTTCCAATGTAAGCATTTAAGGATTTGATTTTCTATCTAAGTATCATTTTAGCTGCATTCCACACATTTTGATTTGTAGTAGTTTCATTATCTTTCTGTTCTAATTATTTTATTGTTTAGAGTATACATTTAAAGTTCCAAATTTGTAGGGAGTTTCAGATTATCTCTAAGTCAGTTCCTAGTTCATGTACTCTTCTTCGTTGAACCTCTTTCCACTCTCTGGACAGGGTACCAGCTCTGTTGCCTCTTAGCCTTCTCCCATGCTGTTCCTGAACCTGGAATACATACCCCCTCACCCCCCAACTGTAAGACCTTCCTTACGCCAGGCAGATTCCTGCTCTCCCCTGACTTCTCAACCCAAGTGCCACTTTTCCAGAGAGCCAGAGCCTTGCCAGCCCTCCTGATGCAGCTCATAGCACCCTTCACTTCCTTCTCAAGCACCTGTATCGTTACTCATTTTCTCTCTGACTTCCCCAAGAGACTGAGCTCCAGGAGAGTAGGCCCAGGTCAGTCTTAGTCACTGCCGTTTCCCTAGCGTTGGCCTGGGCATGGAACACATGCTTGTTGAGTTCATGATTAAGGAGGGGCTCCTCTTCCTGGGCATCCCACAGGTTCTCATCAGCATGGTGTACCTGCCTGAGGCCATGCCCGCATCCTTCCAAGCCATCTACACGCCCGTGGAGTCAGCAGGCACCGAAGCCCAGATCAAGCACCTGGCTCGGCTCATGGCCACACAGATGACGGCCGCAGGACTAGGGCCAGGTCAGTATCTCCTGGAGCTGATTTGGTCCAGGGGTTGGCACTTGTGGCACTGGGTTCTCCTTACTAGAAGAGAACATCCTCGTGGTGGTGCATATGAAAATCACATGAGAGCTAACGTGCAAATAATTATGGGTCCCCTAGATAGATTGAGTGCTCAGTATTTTCTGGTCCTTACTTTGAAATCCAACAGACCTGAGTTTGAGGTCTGAGTTGAACTAGACTGCCTCATCATCTTAAGAGCTGTGTGACCTTGGTCAAGTTACTTAACCTCTCTGAGTCTCAGGGTTTTTCCCCATTTTAACAGTACTACTGAGGTATAGTACAATTCAATGCACAACTCTTAGTGTACACCTTAGTGAATTGTTACAAAGTGAACCCACCAGTATAACCACCACCCAGATCAAGATACAGGTTGAGGCCGGGCGTGGTGGCTCACGCCTGTAATCCTAGCACTCTGGGAGGCCAAGGCGGGAGGATTGCTCAAGCTCAGGAGTTTAAAACCAGCCTGAGCAAGAGCGAGACCCTGTCTCTACTAAAAATAGAAAGAAAATTTATTGGCCAACTAAAAATATATACAAAAAATTAGCCCAGCATGGTGGCTCATGCCTGTAGTCCTAACTACTCGGGAGGCTGAGGCAGGAGGATCACTGGAGCCCAGGAGTTTGAGGTTGCTGTGAGTTAGGCTGACGCCACGGCACTCTAGCCCGGGCAACAGAGTGAAACTCTGTCTAAAAAAAAAAGGATACAGGTTGAGTATCCCTTATCCAAAATGCTTGGGACCAGATGTGTTTCAGATTTTGGATATTGGAATATTTGCATATACATAATGAGATATCTTGGTGATGGGACCCACCTCTAAATGCACAATTCATTTGTTTCTTATATACTTCATACATATAGCCTTAAGGTAAGCTTATATATTTTTAGTTCTTTTATGCATGAACAAAGTTGGTTTGTTTTTGTTTTTTGAGACAGAGTCTCACTCTGTCACCTAGGCTAGAGTGCAGTGGCATCATCATAGCTCACTGCAACCTCATACTGGGTTTCCCCGAAAATAAGACCTACCCATAAAATAAGCCCTAGCAGGATTTCTAAACATTTGTGCAATATAAGCCCTACCCCAAAAATTAGCCCTAGTGATGGGTGTGGCTATGCAGTGTATCTGCACAACCCATGCATTTCGTCATGGAGCGGTAAAGAACACAAGCAGCCCTTCTCATCTGCCCCATGAGAGCTCTGTTGCTCGACATGAGAGATTGGGACCAATAGTTCTAAAGGAAATAGAGTCACGATAAATTCAGGATGGAATTTGGGGTTTGGAGAGTTATGATGATGTTCCAGAGGAAGACGACTTAACTATATTTGAATAAATGTAGATTGTTGAACTGTACTTAATAAAATAACACATCCCCTGAAAATAAGCCCTAGGGTGTCTTCTTGAGGAAAAATAAATATAAGACTCTGTCTTATTTTCGGGGAAACACGGTACTCTTGGGCTCAAGCAATCCTTCTGCTTCAGCCTCCCAAGTAACTGGAACTACAGGTGTGCACCACCACACCCAGCTTATTTTTCTACTTTTAGTAGGAACAAGGTCTCGCTGTGTTGCTCTGGCTGGTCTTGAACTCGTGGCCTCAAGCGATCCCCCCTCTTCGGCCTCCAAAGTGCTGTGATTACAGGCGTGAGCCACCATGCCCAGCCTGAAACAAAGTTTGTTTTTTTGGGGGGGGGGGGGTTTTGTTGTTGTTTTGAGACAGAGTCTCACTCTGATGCTTGGGTGAGTGCTATGGCGTCAGCCTAGCTCACAGCAACCTCAAACTCCTGGGCTCAAATGACCCCCCTGCCTCAGCCTCCTGAGTAGCTGTGACTACAGGCGTGCGCCACCACGCCTGGCTTATTTTGTCTATTTTTAGTAGAGATGCGGTCTCACTCTTGCTCAGGCTGGTCTTGAGCTCCTGAGCTCAAGCAGTCCTCTCGTCTCCACCTCCCAGAGTGCTAGGATTACAGGTATGAGCCACTGCACCCGGCCTGAAACAGAATTTTGACTGTGTTTTGACTGCAGCCTGTCACATGAGGTCACGTGTGGAATTTCTCATTTATGGCATCATTTTGACACTCAACTTTCAGATTTTGGAGCATTTTGGATTTCAGATTTTCAGATCAGGGATACTTAACCTATATAGACCATTTCCACCACCATAGAAAGTTCTTCCTTATTCCTCTCTGTTCAGCATTCAGGGCATCCCAACTCCGGAGATAACCACTGTTCTGGTTTTTGCTTCCATAGATTAGTTTTACCTATTCTTGAACTTCATATAAATGGGATCACAAAGAGTCTGGCCTCTTTTGCTCACCATAAGTTTTTGAGATTCATCCATGTTGTCATGTGAACTAGTAGCTTATCTTTTACTGCTCAGTAGTATTCCCTTATATGTAGAATATACAGCCATTTGATTATCCACACTCCTGTTAATGGACCTGTGACTTGTTTCCAGTTTGGGGAACGTTTGTGTCCAAGTCTTTTGATGCCCATGTGCCCTCACCTATCTTGAGTAGATACCAGGGAGGAGAATTGTTGGGTCCTAGGTTAGGGTGTGATCAATGCTATTAAAAACTGCTCATCATGTTTCCCAAGTGGCTGTACCATTTACTACTCCTATCCGCAATGAATGGCATTTCTAGTTTGAGCCTTAGTTGTTGTACTACAAAATGAGGATAAAGGAAGTAGCCACTCCAGGAAGGTATTGCGCAGACTTCAACAAGGTTTTGTGCATGCAAGACTCAGAGCTGGGCAGCTGGGCACACAGGAGGTCCTGCAACGGGAGCAGGCGGATCTGATGTGCCGAGTGCCCGTTTGCTGCCTCCCTCTCAGGCGTGGAGCAAACCAAACAGTGCAAGGAGGAGCCAAAGGAGGAAAAGGTGGTGAAGCCTGAGAGCGTCCTGATCAAGCGGCGCCTCCCAGCCCAGGGCCAAGCCATCTCAGTCGTGGGCTCCCTGAGCTCCATGTCCCCGCTGGAGGAGGAGGCGCCCCAGGCCAAGAGGAGGCCGGAGCCCATCATTCCTGTCACACAGCCCCGGTGAGTCCCCTTCCAGGTGCTGGGCAAGACAGGAGCCCTGCTCTGAGGGTCCACTTCTTGGTTTCTGTGCATATGCAAGTGAGTTTGGGACAGAATAAGATCTGGACCAGGTTCTCGCTGACTTCTGAGTCAGTGCCATCACCACTAAGCCACTGTTGTTTTCTTTTCTGTAAAAACACCCCCTTTCTTATGTGTAAAATTGGTATAATGATAGTATCTTTCTCGTAAGGATCAAGGAAGAATTAAATGATTAATAGTTCACAGTGATGGTTAGATAACTAAATTAGATAGCTCTGGAGTTAAAAGTGATTGTGATTATAAAGCATTTTTCATGATTCTTGATGTGTAGTAAGTGCTACTTGTCACCATCATTGCCGTCATCATTACCTCCCTTCGAAACTACAAAACCCAGCCAGTCCCAGCCCCAACCCTGGCCCCACCCAAGTCTCGCTAACACAGCTGAGCATAGCCTGCTGCCCACCAAGCTCTCTGCTCCCCTCACTCCCTCCTCCAGCCACCCCACAAGCAGATCCCCACTTAAAGCTTTTGCCTTTACTGTTCTGTCAGTCTGGAAAACTTGTCCCTTAGACATTTCTGTGTCTTGTTCCCTCCCTTCATTCAGATCTCCACCCTCATATTAGCTCCTTACAGAAGCCTTCCCTAAGACGCCTTATACAAAACCAAAATAGCATCCTCTCCCTAACCTCTACCCCAGCTGTGCCTAATCGTCACAGGGGGGTTAGAGAGGCAGCATGGGAGGGGGCTGTGTCTCTGTGTGGCCTGCCTAGTCCCTGAGGTGGGGAGAGGAGAGTCACCCAATGGGCCTGGGCTGCAGAAAGGATGCTCGGAGTCACTGTGTCCCTGTCCCTACTCTCCCACACAGGCTGGCGGGCGCTGGTGGGCGCAAGAAAATCTTCCGTCTCAGCGACGTGCTGAAGCCCCTGACTGATGCCCAGGTTGAGGCCATGAAGCTGGGTGCGGTGAAGCGGATCCTGCGGGCGGAGAAGGCTGTGGCCTGCAGCGGGGCAGCCCAGGTGTGCCCCTGTCCCCCCAGCAGCCCGTCCTTCCAGTCCCTCTCCCCAAGAGCTTGCCTCACATCCCAGCCAAGCACTTCACGGGGATGAGGAAGAAATGCACAAATGCACATGTGCGCTTAATCAGCACAGGGCAGGTGGCAGAAAGTGCTCTGCAAGTGAGGGCTGCTCCTGTGCGCTTGGTTTTGTGGTTGTTAACATTATTCTTACTGTCTAGAGTCACACATACCTGGTTTTAAATCTTGATTCTGCCACTTGCTACTATTGTTAACTTCAGGCGACTTTTTCTCCCCATTCTTTGAAGTTAATTTTTAATTAACCGGTAGTGTATGAACACGCTGTGTTAAAAAATATACCCAGGCACAGTGGCTCATGCCTGTAATCCCAACTACTCAGGAGGCTGAAATGGGATGATTGCTTGAGACCAGCCTGGACAACACAGTGAGATCCCATCTCTAAAAAATTAAAAATAAAAAAATATCTCCAGGCAATATAGATATGATACAGCCTTCCTCAGCCATCACTTGCATCCTGTCCCCCTCGTCAGAGGTGACCAATGTATAAATTAGTGGAATCTTTCAAGATCTTTTACTGTGCACTTAAGTGTATAGATACTGCTCCTAGAAACTCAGTTTTATTCTGTGATGATCGATCCCCTCTCCCCATGCCACACAAACCGGACCCTCCCTCTCTCCTCCGGGACATCTTCAGCCCAGGCAGAAGGAGTTGAAGGGCATGACTGTGGGGTCCCCAGGATTGCCCACCCCCACACCAACATGCTTGCTTGTTCCCCCACCAGGTGCGCATAAAGATCTTGGCCAACCTGGTGACACAGTTCGACTCAGGCCTAAAGGCGGAGGTCCTGTCCTTCATCCTAGAGGATGTGCGGGCCCGCCTGGACCTGGTCTTTGCCTGGCTCTACCAGGAGTACAGCGCCTACCTGGCAGCCGGGGCCTCGGGCACCCTGGACAAGTATGAGGACTGCCTCATCCGCCTGCTCTCCGGCCTGCAGGAGAAACCGGACCAGAAGGATGGGTGAGGGGATGGGCCTGCACCTCCCTGTCCCTGAGAATCCCCCTCCTGTGTCCTACCCTTCCTCTCTAGTTGTGACCACCTTCCTGTTTATCACCACTGAGTCAATGTTCCATGTGTCCATCCCAAACCCTTCTTCCATCCCTACTCTCCGGGAGCACGCACAAGGTTGCAGTTTCGAGTGTGGGCTCAGGGGCATAGTCTGGGCTTGCCGCCCAGCACGCACAAGGTTGCAGTTTCGAGTGCGGGCTCTGGGGCATGGTCTGGGCTGCCCAGCACGCACAAGGTTGCAGTTTCAAGTGTGGGCTCTGGGGCATAGTCTGGGCTGCCCAGCTCTGCCACTTGCTCTGAGTGGCCTGTGGCAATTGCCTCTACGCTTGTTTTCCCATCTGTGACTAGCTACCACCTCCTGGGCTTGTTTTGGCGATGGCCTCTCTATACCCCATCTCTTACCTGATTTCTTTCTATAGTTTCCTCCCTGTTCTTGGCCTCCTGCTTACCCATCCGTCCTCCAAACAGCTCTGAGGACACTTCATTGTGTAAATCCTCTTGTTTCCCCACTTAGAACCTTCCATGGTTCCCCATTGCTCTTAGCATAAAGTGCAGCCTCCTTACTCTGGCCAGTGAGGCCTTGTGAGGCCCAACCCCTACCACCCTCTTTAACCTCTTTTTTCTGTCTCTCACCCTCCAAACTTTAGCCACATTGACATCCTACCTGTTCCTTGGATGTGCCGAGTTCAGGGCCTTGGCACATACTGTTCTCTTTACCTGGAATGCTCTCTGCCCCCTCTCTGCATGGCTTGCTGCTCATCCCAGTGTCGACCCAAATGTCACCTCAAATCAGCCATTTGTGGCCACCATATCTAAAGTGACCAGCACCCTCCTCCACCCCCATCATTCCCTCCCACTGCTGCATTAGATGAAGTTAGGAATACCCATTTGACAAAAGGGAGAAACTGAATTTCAGAGTAGTCTCTGCCGAAATCACCCAGCTGGCAGCTTTTGAACCCTGTTCTTTTCACTTCCAAAGCTCTGTACCCATGGGGTGAACAGGCTGTCTCCAGGAGAGGGCCTGCCAGCTCCAAGCGCCTGCAGTACACGGCCAGGTGGCCTTTCTGCAGCTGTCCCTTCTCCCTCCGTCTCCGGCAGGATCTTCACCAAGGTGGTGCTGGAGGCCCCGCTCATCACCGAGAGTGCCCTGGAGGTGATTCGCAAGTACTGCGAGGACGAGGTGAGGACAGGTGGCTGCGAGGTAGGTAGGGCAGGCAGATTCATATCACTGCAGCCTGTGGCACGGGCAGGGCCTGCCTTGCTCTGAAGGGCACACAGCCTGGACCTTGTGGCAGGGGGTTTCACAAGGGACCAGGCCCTTTTTTCCAGGTACTTGATCTGAGGGAAGCGAAAGAGACAGATCCCAAAGGCACACTGCAGGTGGCTGAGCTCCGGTTCCCTCCCTCTCGCTGCAGAGTCGCACCTACCTGGGCATGTCCACGCTTCGAGACCTAATCTTTAAGCGCCCGTCCCGCCAATTCCAGTATCTGCACGTCCTCCTAGACCTCAGCTCCCATGAGAAGGACAAGGTGATGCCCCACTGCCACATGTTTGACTGTAGGGCTCCCCTCAGCCGGCAGTTTGCAAAGGCTTTCTTCTGTCCTAAGTAACCAGCCCAGCCTCTTCTACATCTACCTGAAAGTTTCTCCCTGGGCCTAATGCCCGTCATGCAACAGTGTATTGGTTGTTATTGGGTTGTTTTGTTTAATTTTTTTTCTTCAGTGGCCTAGTCCCATGCTGGAACCTTGGGGCACTGGCCCAGTGAGAAGGCAGTGTGACTTCTCAGTAGGCAGCCAGGACCCAGCGTGCTCAGTGCCTTGAGCAGGGTAGTGTATGGCTACAGGAGCCCCAGGGAGGGGCCTCACCCATGTCGCTGGGGAGGTGGGCAAGGGAGGTATTTCAAGGAAGGCTCCCTGGAAGAGGGAATGTGTAAACTGAGACCTGAAATATAAGTAGGTGGGTGTGCTCTAGACAGAGGGGACAAATGTGTACGTGATATGTTGAGAGGGCCCTTAGCCCATCCCTGCTCCAGCCTTTCACCAGACCTGGCAGCGTGTGTTCGTTCGTTCATTCAGCAGGCCTTCATTGCACACCTCTGGCCCTGGCCCCTTGCTGCTGCTGGGGACAAAGCAGTGCCCAAGACCAGCCCCTGCCCTTATGGCTCCCAGCAGATGATATCTGCGTGAAACAGGATGTAGCCAGTGACAGGCATTCTAGGCATTCTTGGCCTTCTGTGCCAAGTTTCAAAGCCAGGGAGCCTTGGCAGAGAGTGTCACTTTTGAGGAACTGAGGAAAGCTCGCTCTACTTGGAACGTAAGGAGCAAGGCAAGGTAAGAGATGGGGCTAGGAGCTAGACAGTGAGGCGATGGTGCAGGGCCCTCCTTGGGCCAGGATGCCTCCCTCTGAGCCGGTGACCAGCCCTGGGCACAGGTAACAGCTGGGTTGGGCCTTTCTCAGGCTTGAGCTTGTTTTCACGCATGTGCTGGCAAGCGTGGAAGAATAGCTGTCCCTCCCCTCCCCTGTGCTCTTCCCATCTTGCCCCCACTCCCTCCTCAGGTGCGTTCCCAGGCCTTGCTTTTCATCAAACGCATGTATGAAAAGGAGCAGCTCCGAGAGTACGTGGAGAAATTTGCCCTCAACTATCTGCAGCTCTTGGTCCACCCCAACCCACCGTCTGTGCTGTTCGGAGCCGACAAGGACACAGGTTTGGTGCAGGTTCATCAGCTGTGTATTTAGCACTTGCCGCGTCCTGAGGGAAGACAACCTGACAGTAATGACGGAATGGGCAGGGCTAGGACAGCCAACCAGGCCACTGTGGGAGCTGGGGTGGGGAGCGCCTCACCAGCCCAAGAGGTCAGGGAAAGACCCAGAGGACAAGGAGAGCTACCCAGTGGTGGGGCTCCAGGAAGGACCAGGCCAGTTCCCTCAGCAAAGCCCCAGGTCCCCCGGGATTCAAACAGGCAGACCCAGGCCCCAAGTAAATGGACTGTTAAATGGGAAGGTTTGGGGCCGTGGTGGGGGAACACAAGAACCGGGCTAGCCTGGGTGCTGGGAAGGCTTCCCAGGAGAGGCACAGTCTGTGTGAGGCCATGAGACTGAGCAGGTGTGAAGAAAGGAGCTAGGGAGTGGTTGTCCCAGCAAAGGGGACAGCAGGCACAGATGCACAGGCACGAAGGGCCCTCAGGACTGTAGGAAGGGGCATGTGACCAGCATAGGGAACAGCTGGCGATGGGCTAGGGCCATGCCATACAGTACCCAGCAAACGATGCAGGAGGAAGAGCTGGGGGGTTATCCCAAGGCCACGGGGCAGTCGTGGCAGGGCTTTGAGCAAGAGGGGGATGGGGTCAGAATCTCACTGTAGAAAGCTCCTCTGGCTGCGGTGTGGGTTGGTGGTCAGGGGAGGGTAGAGATGGGAAGTCTGGTCCCACCCCACTTCCCTGCCCTAGAACAATTTGCTCCCTAATCCAGCTCCCTTCTCTGCCCTCCCCCCTCTGCCGGCAAGGAACAGATGCAGGGCATGGGTGGGCTTGGGAGGAGAGACGAGTGAGCCTGATGCCTGGCCCCTGCCCTGTCAGAGGTGGCAGCGCCCTGGACCGAGGAGACAGTGAAGCAGTGTCTGTACCTCTACCTGGCCCTTCTGCCTCAGAACCACAAGCTCATCCACGAGCTGGCGGCTGTGTACACCGAGGCCATTGCTGACATCAAACGGACGGTGCTGAGAGTCATTGAGCAGCCGGTGAGGCCCCTGAGCCCACCGGGTGCCGCCCACCTGTGGGCAGGGCTGAGTCCCCAAGTTCACCTGTCCCCCCAGCATCTCCACCTCCACATGTGCTAAGCATGAAGGGTCATCACCCCAGGCCGACAGCTCTGTAGCTCTCGGGTGGTCCACACGTCGTCTGTCAGTTCATGAGAATACAACAAGGTGGCCCAGCAGTAAGAGCCTGGAATCGGGCTGGACGAGGTGGCTCATGCCTGTAATCCTAGTACTCTGGGAGGCCAAGTCGGGAGGCTCGCTCAAGGTCGGGAGTTCGAAACCAGCCTGAGCAAGAGCGAGACCTCGTCTCTACTAAAAATAGAAAGAAATTAATTGGCCAACTAAAAATATATAGAAAAAATTAGCTGGCATGGTGGCACATGCCTGTAGTCCCAGCCACTCAGGAGGCTGAGGCAGGAGGATTGCTTGAGCCCGGGAGTTTGAGGTTGCTGTGAGCTAGGCTGACGCCATGGCACTCTAGCCTGGGCAACACAGTGAGACTGTGTCTCAAAAAAAAAAAAAAGGAGCCTGGAGTCGGACAGACCTAGGTTGACGTTCTGCTGCTTACTTTCTCATCGCGATCTTGGGCCCCTTCAGTAAAAATGGGGAAGATATTCCAGTCCCCCCAAGCTGTTGCAACACATCCTTGAACTCGAGCACATAAACACCTGTGTTGCTATCATTATTTATGAGCTAGCCCTCCCCTGTATGTCTAACAGGAATTTTTAGCTGTCATTACATAAAAATAAGTTCTTCCTGCTCCTCTCTAGCCACAGGGCTGCCCACGAGAGAAGCAACTCGGTAGCAAACTGGCACCCGAGATGCAGACTGTCTGCCCTTCCAATTTACACCTGGATTTGAAACCACTTTTTTATATCTCTGTTCTTGACCTTTTTTTATCATGCAAAATTTCCAACATAAATAGAGAATTGTTCGATAGTCCCCACATACCTGCCATCCAGATTCACTGGTGTCCTTACCTATAAAATGGGGGTGATGGGCTTATTGTCAGGAGGAAGCAGTTTGTATCCTCATTTTCAAGGTGGACCAAAACTGTGGTTTGCAGAAAAGTGATCCCACTGGACCGCAAGCTCCTGGAGAGCAAAGACTGTCAGTTTCAGTCATGATTGTAGACGTTTGTTGGGCCAAAGTGAAGCCTGGCCCCCTGGGCCCCGTGTTGGGTGCTCGTGGCGGGACAGGCTCCGGAAGCAGCTGCAGATTGAGCCCTAATCTGGACACACAGCCAAGTTGGGCCCGTGGCAGTCACGGAAGTGGTGGGCAGGAGCCTGAGAAGTCTTCACTGAGGGTTTGAAGCACAGGTTGAGTCCATGCGGCAGAAGGAACGGCCTGCAGGGAGGACACCCCGAGTCCCAGCACCCTCCACCCTGCCTGTGAAACCCAGGCCTCTCCTGAGCTCTCCCCCTGAGTCTAGTCATCCCCATTTCTGTCTCTAGATCCGAGGAATGGGCATGAACTCGCCAGAGCTGCTCCTCCTGGTGGAAAACTGTCCCAAGGGAGCAGAGACACTGGTCACCCGATGTCTACACAGCCTCACAGACAAAGGTGCCCCCCAGGGACCTCCACCTTTCATCTTTTCCTCTCTCTCCTGGGCCTTCCCCACTTCTTCCCAGTCCCTGGGGATCAGAGCTCTTGCATCTCCAGATGGTTTCCCCTCTTGTGGGTCTCCCCACCCTTGTGCCTCAGTTTACCCATCTGGGACAGCACAATGCCAACTAGAGCCAAGGATTCCTGCTGT
The DNA here is from genome assembly GCA_963574435.1 of Cheirogaleus major. NCBI lineage: Eukaryota > Metazoa > Chordata > Mammalia > Primates > Cheirogaleidae > Cheirogaleus > Cheirogaleus major. Next base: position 37,582 of record CAUYPO010026585.1, read on the forward strand.
GAAACTGAGTTGCCCCTTGCCTGCCACATACCCCCTCCTGATTCTCCTTCCCTGGTGCTAATCCTCCCTCGTCCTACCCTCAGCCCCCAACATTGCTTTTTCTGCTGCTTCCACTTGCAGTCCCACCCTCCCCAGAGCTGGTGAAGCGGGTCCGAGATCTCTACCACAAACGGCTGCCGGACGTCCGCTTCCTCATCCCGGTGCTTAATGGGCTGGAGAAGGTATGGAGCAGGATGCCCACCTGCCCTGGTGCTAGGACATGCTGTGCTGGGGGAGGACAGAGCAAGCTTCTGTCAGTAGTAGTTGAGCCAGAGACAAAGAAGAGAAGGTGGGAACATATCTCACCTGGGGTCAGAAATCTTAGAAGTCACAGACACCCAGGTACCTGCTTAGTAGAATGTTCCTGGGCTTACCACATGAGGGAGCGGTCTCAGCTCTGCCTCCTCCCCTGACATCAAGCAGGTCATTTCCCTTCTTCGGTCCTCACTTTCCTCACCTGTCAAACGAAGATCACGATGAGCCCCCTTGTGCGCAGGCGTGCACGCACAAGGTTTCCAGAGGCTGCACGGAAACCACAGAGGTAGCACTGTGCCCAACATGCAGGAACCCATCCCCCCAGCCATCTGTGTCCCCTGACGGGCTCGTGACCCATGGGACCTTGGGTGAGCCTCCATTTCCTCCTGTAGCAGAGGATGACACTTTCCCCTGGCACACTGTCCTGCGCGGTGGCTCGTGTATGTAAAGTGCTCAGCCTGGCCCAGGGAGCCTGTGATGTGCAAGGGGAGTGAGCTGGGGAGACAGCTCCGCCCTGAGGGTGCAGAGGGCTGATGAGGGAAGGGAACATGGGAGGGACTTGGTGAGCCTGGAAGTGGGGGTGATGGTGTATCTGACCCACGTCCACCTTCTCCCTGTAGAAAGAGGTGATCCAGGCGCTGCCTAAACTCATCAAGCTCAACCCCATCGTGGTGAAGGAAGTCTTCAACCGCCTGCTGGGCACCCAGCATGGTAGGTGATGCGCCCCTCTCCCCCAGGGCCCGCTGCACCCTGGCCCTGTTTCTCTCCCTCAGGCCTCCTGAGGGAGGCCACCCCAGGTGGCCAGGCAGGGGGTGAGGTGCAGAGTGCCGGGAGTGGAGGAGCTTCGTGATGCCACCTTCAAGGAGAGAGGGTTCATCCATCACCCTGAGGTACCAGTGGGACTTGATGTCTCAGCATGTCCTAGCACTCCCAGGCCACCGTCCATGACAGGGAGCTGGGGGCTGACCCTCTAGAAGTGTTTTCCCTTCTAGGATCCAGTCACTCTCCAGCCTTTAGGGCACAGAGTCCCTGAGGTGGGGGGCCAGGGACATTTTGTTTGAAATGGTCAAAAAGAAACAAAAATAAAACTTTCAAGTTAGAAGACACACCAAGTAATGTAGAATGGATTCCTTGCCCCTCGCCTGGTGGCAGAGCTAGGGAAGCAGAGGAACCTGGTGGCTTAAACAACACAAAGAAGGGTCTGGGACCATCAAATTAGCCCCAGCAGAGGGCCTCCTCCCCCAGCCCCCCGCGCAGGAGGAGGCTCCAGCCACTTTCTGCAAGTCCATTGCCTGGCCCCATCCTGCCCTGTCCTGCAGATGCCCGTGAGCATGTGCTATGGGGGACTCTGCATGGGGACCAGGCAATGAGCTGGTCCTGGCCCTACCCTCAGAAGCACACGGCTGGAAGCAGGAGCCAGCCGAGCGTGCTCTGCTGTGGGTGGGAGAGGAGTGTGTGAACCCACAGGGCTACTGCTTCATTCACTGCCCCATTTTTGTGTTGTCAGTTGCTTCCCCTGCTCTAGCCCTCTGTCCCCTCATCCCCTTGAAGCTGGAGACACCTCGTCTTCATTCACTGCTCCCGCAGTCCTGGGCACTGAGACCCCTCTCTTCACCGAGACCTCCATACTGTCTCCCCCACCCCACTCCCACCCACTGCAGGTGAAGGGAACTCGGCCTTGTCCCCCCTGAACCCCGGAGAGCTCCTGATCGCATTGCACAACATTGACTCGGTGAAGTGTGACATGAAGTCCATCATCAAAGGTGAGGTGCTCCCCCCTCTTCAGTGGCCTGGCCCCTGCGGACCAAGGGGGCAGAACCTCCGTCACCCACATGCCCCCTCTGGAATCTGCCAAGTTGAAGATTGTGCCACTCACAGCCCTACCCCAGAGCTCCGGAGACCCACCCTCATTCCTTTCCTCCCTCTCTCCTCTTCCACCGTCCGCCTTCCCAGGTCTTGCCTTTTACAGCCCCGCATTTTTCTGCCTCTGTCTAAGGCACTCGTGTCACTCATGTACCTACTGTGCGCTGGCACAGACTGGTCTTAAAGAAGTGAGGGGGAGCCACCTCCTGCCCTGGCCCGAGGAGAGGCAGGAGGCAGAGTATGCAGGGAGTGGTGGTCACAGGCACAGCGGCAGAGCAGGCACCAGGGCACTTGCTGGACCTGGGGTAGATGCCAGGCCCAAGCTGAGGTAGGAGGGCCTGCCTCCGTGTCAGGGAGGTTGGTGACAAACTGGCCGGCTCGCAGTGGTCACTACTCATGAGCCAGGCTCTACCTACATGCTCCTGCCAATCCTCATACACTTCCCTGGTAAGTATGTGGCTTCCAGTTTGTAGACAAGGAAATGGAGGTTCCAGAGAGGTTAACTAACTTGCTCGGGGCCACACAGAAGCTAAGTCGTGTAGTGGAAAAAAAACAGAATCGGAAGTAAAATGGACTCGAGTTTGAATCCCAGCCCTACCAGTTCTCTGGCCTGAGGTCCACCTGCCCCGAGAGCTCCCCTCCAATCCTGCCCTGGGAAGTTTCTGGGACAGGAGCCGTCCTGTCCCACAGAATTGGAAGCCCAGACTGTCACCCTCTCTGCTCAGAAGACAACTGTCCTTTGATTACTGTTCTCACCTTCGGAGGGGGGTAGGTGCTTCCTCTTTGTGCCACTTAGTTTCATGTTGCAGCTTGAAGTAGCTTCTTCGGTGACTCATTTCCTGTCTTTCTTAGCAGGTTCTCTGAGAAACTTTTAAGGTCGAGAGAGGAGCTTAATGAACATACAAAACCCACATTAAAACTGAGCAGGTGCTAAGGCCTCTAGCGGGAGAGGAGTAGGGAGGAAAGGATCTCCAAGGTCATAGTCCAGGAGTGTGGCCTTTGCACTCCTTGACCCCTTTGGTGACCTGAGGAAAGTTCTGGCCTGTTCCCAAGGACCGTGTGCTCACGTGGCTTGTGTATAATTTGAGGGGATTCACATGCGCCACCACCCCCGCTCAGGCCATTCGTGGACCCCGACTAGAGACCCCGATCAGCCCAGGCCTGTGGTGTCAGGTGGAGGAACCAGGCCCAGGGAGAGAAGGGGCCTTGCCAGAGGTCACACGGGCGGCCGGTAGCCAGGGCTCTGCGGGGTCAGCAGGGCCTACTTTTTTGACCCCCCGTTTTCTTCTGGCTCGCCTGGACCTGGACACAGCTTCCATTCCTACAGGGCTTTTGGCAGCCCGCCATGTGGTCTCCCCACCAGCTGTCCCCACCTCCCAATCCAGCTAGTTCCCAGAGCACGTTTCTCTCCTGCTTGGGCACCAGTGGTCTTCCTGGTCGCATGAGCAACCCTACAATAAGCTCCTGATCAAAAGGTCCAGCCCTTTTTTGTGCACAGCTGGACTCCAGTGCCCGAGAGTGTAAGCTGTCGTTCCCGGCACATACTGTGCCCATAAACCACCCTCTGTCTCTGGCCGGCTTTTCCGTAACTAGACCCACCCTCCAGGGTCTGTCCCAGCAATTAAGGAAACTCCCTGAGCACCACTTCTCACCCACATCCTGGGTGGTGCTGGGGACACAGCAGGGCAGCGTCAGCCCTGCTCTACGAGGGCTCACGGTCCAGGGCGGGAGACCCGCTGTCCCTTCACAGTAACGACTCAGGGCAGGGCTGGGGCAGGGCAGCTCGGGCTGGGTCGTCAGGAGGGCTTCCTGAGGGAGAGAACACCCGAGCTGAGACCAGGCAAAGATGAGTTGGGAGCGAGGTAGCGGCGGGGACACAGTGGCAGCGAAAAGAAGCATGTCTGCAGAGGCCGAGGGATGCACTAGCCAGCCTGGTTCTGGAACCGCAGAGCTGAGCAGTTGGGTGGGGGGGCCTGGTCAGGCTGTAACCACTGAGGAAAGGATGCCCAGGGCCCACCCACGGGGGGGGGGCATGGGAGGGGCTCATAGCCATGGAATTTGGCCTTGATCTCTTGAGAGCCTCTGGGAAGGAAGGAATCAGGTTAGAGCTTTCCAGACACCCCCTCAGGCTGCTGTATGGAGAGTGGGTGAGAGGTTGGGCGGGAGGCCTCGGGAGGAGGCTGGGGCAGGGCTGATGGGGAGGAGAGAGGGGAGGGTCTATTCCAGAGGCCTTTGGGGAATAGAGCAGACAGGACCCAGTGACGGCCTGGCCATGGGGGACGGAGTGGGGGGTGCTGCCTCGATTTCTGACAGGGCCTTGCCTCCTCCACTGTCTCTGCCCACTCCGCCTCCTTCCTGCCTGCCCACCTGTAACACTGCCGTCCTCCCCCTTGAGCCCCCACCCCTGTTCTCCATTAGCCTCTCAGGGATGGGGGCGCCTCTCTTCTAGCTCAATAAAGACTTCCTGGTTGACAGACTCACATGGCAAGTGGTGTTTGGGGAAGAAGGGCAGCAGCAGCAGCTCCTGGGGCCTCCCCGTTAGCACAATGACTTGGGGCACTGCCACCCACTCAGGGAAGAGGCCCCAAGGCCTACCTTCGTAGGGGCTCATGTTGTACCAGTCCTCTGGGTCCTTCTGGCACTGGGTGTTGAGCTGGGGGTCTCATTGTATGCCCTGGCCCTGTCCTCTTGTCCCTCCCTCCCTATTACTCTACTGACTGTGTCCCTGTATCCTCCACACAACCCAGGCCTGGTGGCCCCGGTATCCCAGCACCAGCACAAGCCCTGTGTCCTGGGCAGGGTTGGGGGGCAGTCCTTTGGCCAGGCTTCTGGTGGAGCTGCCCTGTGGGCCTCTCCTGTCCTCTCTGGGAGGGCTGACACGTCAGTAGGTGCCTTCCCTCTCCAGCAGGGGTGGGGGTGCCCTGCCACCCGTGTCAAGCCAGAGTGGGTCCCCACGGGTTGGCAACACGTCTTTCCTGCCTCAGTCTTTCCCAGGATTGTCCTCAAAGAGAAGGGGACAAGGTCTCCCCATTCCGCCCAAGGTGGGGCTTCCAGGCGTTGGTCATGTCTCCACCCTTGGGTCAGGCCCACAGGTTTTCCAAGGGTCGGGCCACAGTGCGCCCTGGGAAGGGGCCTTCTGCTGGGTGGGGGAGGCTTCCTGTCTCCCTGGGAGCTTCAGGAAGCCAGGGCTGGCTCTCCTCTCGCACGGACAGACGGCAGGGCTTAGGCTTTCGAAGGGTGGTGGGGCTTCCGCCTCCTGGGGCCAGCTGGGCAAAGAGGACAGGCGCGCTCTCCGCCTCCTCGCAGCCACCAACCTGTGCTTTGCGGAGCGGAACGTGTACACGTCAGAGGTGCTGGCCGTGGTGATGCAGCAGCTGATGGAGCAGAGCCCCCTGCCCATGCTGCTCATGAGGACCGTCATCCAGTCCCTGACCATGTACCCCCGCCTGGGGGGCTTCGTCATGAACATCCTTTCCCGTCTCATCATGAAGCAGGTAACCCACCCCTGGCCACCCCACCCCCGGCAGCTGATGGCAGCAGGGCCCACTGAAGGGTGGCTTGAGGTGGAACCAGAGGGCTCCTCGCCTGCCTGTCCCCCTCTTCTCCGTCCTCCCCCACAGAGCGAGCCAGGCCGGGAGCAGGCTCGACTGTGACCCTGTGCCCTGCCTCCCGCCAGGAAAATGCAGTGCTCCCGGGTCTCTAATCAGGCCGGATACAGAGTGATGAGGGAGGGCCGTTGGGCAGTACAGACGGAGGTAGACTTCAGGGGGTGCGCACCCAAGGAGGGCTGTGGCTGCCCCTCATCCCCCACCACTGTGCACCAAGCCAGGATGCATCCTAGAGCTGAAAGATGGTCCAGTTTTTTTAAGAGATGCTAGAAATTTGAGCTTTCAGAAATACCTTGATGAAACAAAAAGCAAATCCCATCTGCAAGCCCCAGACTGGATTCAGCCGATAGGCGGCCACTTCGCAACATCCGCCTTAGATGTTAAAAGTGGATTTAGACAGACCTAGGTTGAAATGTGCTCCTTTGTCCTTGTGTGACCCTGCCCGAGTCTCCACACCTCCCCGGGCCTCATCTGTTTAGCGGGAGGCTGGCATAGGACGGAAGGAGACGGTGCTCCCTTCCGCAGCACTGAGCCTGGGTTGGCCCAGGGAGAACTCTGGGAAAGGGTGGCTCTCGGTTTTCTTCTACCCCTTTTCCAAGCTGCCTTCATGTTCCAGCTCCCTGGATCGGGAAGACAGTCTGTCTTCCAGAGGGAGGTCAGGGCTGTGCGTAGCCCAGGGGAATGTCGGATGGTGGGATTCGGGCACATCTTGGCAAGGTCTGGGGCTGCGGTGACTGCCCGTGTGCCCCTCCAGACCGCTCCCTCCCTGCCCGGTCCAGGTGTGGAAGTATCCCAAGGTGTGGGAGGGCTTCATCAAGTGCTGCCAACGCACCAAGCCCCAGAGCTTCCAGGTCATCCTGCAGCTGCCACCCCAGCAGCTGGGAGCCGTCTTTGACAAGTGCCCCGAGCTCCGCGAGCCCCTGCTGGCCCACGTCCGCTCCTTCACCCCCCACCAGGTACCCCAGGGTGTGGGGAGGATGGCCCCTGGGGACTTGGATGGGGGCAGGCAGAGGGGAACCCTGCACTGCCATGGAAGGCTCTGGAGGGTTAGGGGCCCAGGATCTGGGGTGTCCCAGAGGGGTCTCCTGGCCAGAGCTGTCCCCAGCACCCCCTTGCTGCTCTTCACCTAGCAAGCACACATCCCCAACTCCATCATGACCATCTTGGAAGCCAGCAGCAAGCAGGAGCCGGAGGCCAAGGAGGCACCTGCAGGGCCCCTGGAAGAGGTGAGAGCCCTTGCAGCCCACCCATCTGGATTCCCCAGCCCCCCAGCCTCACACCCCAAGCCAGCAAGGCCCCCCCACATCCTCCTCCCGACCCCAGCCACCTGCCTCGGAGCCACCTGTCTAAGAACGGTTGCTCCTGCTGAAAGGGAGTGGGGTGGGGGGACAGCTGCCCCCTCCTCCCAGTGCCCACAGTAAGAGCTGCTGTCCCTTATGCTGCCCCCAGCTTTCTGCCTCAGGGTGGTCTCTGTCTCTTCTCTCCCCCCATCCTTTGAGAGCGCCCATCCCTGAGCTGCTGTGTGCCCTCCCTGCCCCCAGGACGACTTGGAGCCCCTGGCCCTGGCGCCGGCCCCAGCGCCCCGGCCCCCTCAGGACCTCATCGGCCTGCGGCTGGCCCAGGAAAAGGCCTTAAAGCGGCAGCTGGAGGAGGAACAGAAGCAGAAGCCCGGAGCGGTGGGAGCCTCCTCCTCTTCCTCGGCCCGGCCCGGCGCCCCCGCGTCGGAGGAAGCCATGGATTTCCGGGAGGAGGGGCCCGAGTGCGAGACCCCGGCCATCTTCATCAGCATGGATGACGACTCGGGGCTGACAGAGGCCGCGCTCCTGGACTCCAGCCTGGAGGGGCCCCTGCCTAAGGTAAGGACACAGGCTCAGCGCTGCAAGGGGAGACCCTCCAGCCCGGGGTGAAATGAGTTGGGGGGCGCGGCTGGGTGGGGCCACGCCCTCTGACCCGCTGCCCCTTTCCTTCTGTCACAGGAGGCAGCGGCGGGCGGGTTGACCTCAAAGGAGGAGCGGAGCCCCCAGACCCTCGCCCCTGCCGGAGAAGACGCCGTGAAGACCCCCAGCCCGGCGGCCGAGGAAGCGGGGGACGCCGAGACCAAGGGGAACAGCTGACGAGGCTTGGCGGGGAAGGGGAGTGGGGTGGGAGCTGCAGGTGGGGGATGCGGTGGGGCTTGACCAGAGGGTGCTTTGCCTTAAAAAAAAATTAAAGAGATGGTGAGTCTAGGGCGTGAGTGCCGTGTAGTCTCTGGCGCCGCGTCCGCCGTGGGCTGCGCGGGATCTGCAGAGCGCGCGCCCGGGAGCCGGCTGGAAGCCCCCGGGCGCGGGACTGCGCCTGCGCGGAGACTGCCCCCGGGTCTAGCGTCCCCGCGCACCGCCCCTGGTAACGGCCCGCCCCTCCGCGGTCCTTGGAAACCGGCTAAGCTAGCGCTGTGGCTGCTGGGCGTGTGCCTGTCTGCAAGCCTTCCTGCCAGAAGTCTGCGCCCCCTTTCGAACTATGGGGGACCCACCGCCCTACCCTGAGCCCCCTTCCCAGGAGCCCACGACCCGAAGGGGTTCCCAGGTCTCCGAGCCTGGCCCGGAGCAAATTCAGTTCCCGGCAGCAGTCCCCGAGGAGGAGATGCCTCAGACGCCGTTCGGTCTGGGTGCCCCGATGGGCCAGGCCAGCCTTCCGAGCTGGTCACAGTGGGGCAGCCTACCCCAACAGGAGAGCATGCTGATGTTCCCGCCTGAAGCAGCCCAGGTGGGCGACATAGAGTACCCATCCATGAACATGGGCTTCCCCCCGGAGTTCCAGAACCTGCCTTATATGGACGAAAGCAGGATCCAGGGCGCCGACCAAACCAGCCTAATATTGCAGCAGCTACAGCAGGACCAAGGCAACCTCTTCCAGCACCTGGAGTCTGCCTACCAGGACCCCCGGGCCAACCTCTTGGACCAGTTCTACCAGAGAGATACCCAGCACTTATATGACGGCATCCAGCACGGGCCCTACATAAGGGACGACCCCGCTCTGCACTTCACACCCTCTGAGCTGGGCTTACCGCCCTACAGTGCAGAAGTGCCTGAGCCCGAGCCTCGGCAGCTGGCCGTGCAAAACGCCAAGGCCTACCTGCTGCAGACAAGCGCCAGCTGCCCCCTCAGCCTGTGAGAGGGGTCCGGGAGGGGGGAGTGTGGGGGACCCAGGCCCTGTCTCAGCCAGACAAGGGATTCCCCCTTAAAGAAAACCAGTGACTGCTCTGGATATCTAACTCAGCTAAGACACTGGGCATAAACACTCATAATAGCTAGCATTTACTTACCAGACACGTGCCAACAGCTCATTCTTGCAGCTGAGATTAGTACATCCACTACCCCTATTTTACAGAGAAGGAGACTGAGACACAAAGATGTTAGGTCGCTTATCCAAGACCACACGGTTAGCTAGGATGTGGCCGAATCAGGATGGAAGAGCAAGTGATTTGGCTCCAGGCCCTGTACTTGCTAAAGCCTCTTAGCTACAGTCACAACACACGACTCTCAGCCTGCATTAGGGATTCATGAAGCTCACATTCTAGGAGAATGGACAAGAAACATCAAATGGCAGGGTGAGGGCCAGGGCTAAGGTGAAGAAGGGTAAGAGGGATAGGGAGAGCGTGTTAAATCGTGTGAGGTCAGGGAAGGCCTCTGAGGAGGTGACATTTGATTAGGGCCTGAAGAATGCGAGGGAGGGCACCTTGCAGGCAGCTGGACGAACGATGATCCTAGCGTAGGGCACAGCACATGCAAAGGCTTCGAGGCTGGCTGTGTTTGAGCAATAGTGAGGAGGGGCTGATATCTGGAACCAAGGTGGGGAGAGGGAACGGGGAAGGAAATGAAGTTGATTAAGCAATGTGTTTTGCCGAAGCACAAAGCTGACCCCGTCTCTCCAATGCTCAGAACCTGCCGTGGCTCCCCATTGCCCTCAGGAGGAAGTTCAGGCTCCTCACCACAGCCCTCAAGATCCTGTATCATTCAGCCCTGCCCACCGTATAAACTTCATTTCTAGTCACTACCTGCTCCTTCCTTAGATCAGAATTAACTGCTTACTGTTCCTCAACAAGTTCCAGCTCCTGGGAGCTTCAAGGTCTTTTCTGGAAAAGCCCTGCCCAAAGTCTCACCTCTTCTTTCATTTCCCAACTACAATGATAAAGAGGTTTCCACACAGCAGAAAGTTACATGAACATGCTTTGAAATCAGCCTAACCTGGTTTGAAATGTTCATTGTGCCAGCATTGTGTGACCTTGTGACCTTAACTTTTCTAAGCCCAGTCTCCTCCTCTGGAGAGTGGTGATCATAATTTTTCCTCTGATGTGTGGTTGTAGTGAGGAGTCAACATTGTCCTCGAGTACCTGGCTTGGTGCCTGGCTTAGGGGCATGGAAATCATTACGATCCTATCATCACTCTGGCCTCTTCTCCTGTGCAGCTGCCCTCCCTCACTCCACTCCAGCCACACTGAACCTTCTCTATGTTCCTCCAACATGCCAGGCACACTCCCTTCTCAAGGCCTTTGCACATTTCCAGTTGTATCATCTGCAAACTGTGACAATTTCCCTGTTTCTTTTCCAATTCGTGTATCTTTTCTTTCTTTTTCATGCTTTATTGCATTGGCTGTGACCTCCAGTATGGTAATAAATAGAAGTGGTGAAAGCAGCCATCCATGTTCCCAGGCTCATAGGGGAATTTATTTAATCTTTCATTGTTATGCTTGGTGTGTGCTGCAGGTTACTTGTGGCTACCTTTTATAAGATTATTTAAAAATTACCTTCTATTCCTAGTTTGTTACAAGTATTTTTAATAGTATTTGTAAATGTTTTAAATTGTGAATTGGACAGTATCGATTTCTCTGCAGCTATTGAGGTGATCTCCTTTAACATTAATATGTTAAACATGATGAATTATATTATTCCGATGTCAATCCAGTCTTGCATTCTTGTTATTAGCCCAATTTAATCATGATGTGTCATCCTTTTTAGAAATTGCTGGGTGCCGCTTGCTAATATTTTGCTTAGGATTTCAGCATCCATATTCCTAAACAAGATTGGCATACAATTTTCCTTTCTCCTAGTGTCTTAGAGTTTCGGTATCAAGATCATGTTAGACTCATATCATGTCTCAGGGCCTTTGCATCTGCTGTTCCCTCTGACTGAGGCGCTGTTCCTCCCCCCAAATCTGCATGGTGTGTCCCTTCACTTGATTCAGATCCCAGCTTAAATATCACCTTGGTGACGCCTTCCCTGGCCTCCCTATTTAAAATCACACACCCTCTCCCACCCCTGACACTGCCAGGCCCCAAGCCCTGCTTTGTCTCCCTAGAAATTACCACCCCTTGCCTGACACACTATATATCTTGCATGTTTGATTAAAGTTGCTCTCCATTCCCGGTCAGCTCCCCCAGGGCAGGGGCCTTTTCTGTTTCCTACTGTGTCCCCCGCACCAGGCACAGGGCTCCGTGAACTGAGTGATGTCCCCCACCTCCCACTCCCTCCGCGGGAGGCAGGTATGAGCACCTGGTGAACCTGCTGACCAAGATCCTGAACCAGCGGCCTGAGGACCCCTTGTCCATCCTGGAGTCGCTGAACCGCACCACGCAGTGGGAGTGGTTCCACCCCAAGCTGGACACGCTGCGGGACGACCCCGAGATGCAGCCCACCTACGAGATGGCGGAGAAGCAGAAGGCGCTGTTCGTGCGCAGCGGAGGCGGAGCCGAGGGCGAACAGGAGATGGAGGAAGAGGTGGTGAGTGAGCCGGGGGAGCATCCCACGACCCAGGCGCAAGCCCGGCTTCAGCCCGGCAAAGGGGGCGGGGCCAGGTGGCCGAGGGCCAGGACACCAGCAAAGGGACTTGGGCTTTCTCCTGAGACCCCTGGAGCGCCGGGGAAGGGTTTGAAACAGAGGACAGGCGGGTCAGCTTTTTAGAAAGCTGACTCCAGCTGCCACGTGGAGGTGAAGGCCGGTCTCTCCTCCCACCCCTTGATCCCTCGCTTCAGAAATTAATTCTGCCCTGCAGACGTTTTCTGTGAAACTCACTGCCCCCTGGAGTCTCTCAGCACGGAATTAAATCGCTTCCTTTCCCCCGGCCTCAGTTTCCCCATGTATAAGTTGAGAGCCGCTAAGAACTCTTCCACCAGGGCTCATTAACGTTGTACCATCCTCACAATACGGATACTTTTCGGCTTACCTTGGGCTCAGGTCCAGAGAAGTTGAAAATACCATAAGTCAAAAATGGATTTGATACCCGGATAAACCCATCCTTAAAGTCGGAAATCGGAATTCGAACCACGTAAGCTGGGGACTTAATGTCGAGATATCCCATGTTTCCAGAATTAGATGATGCATAAAATTTGGGGGAAGTGTTTGTTGTGGACTCTTAATAATTCTGACACTTCCTAAGGCCCCTCCTAAGAGTTTTAGGAGAGCTGTCTCCTTTTATCCCTGAAACAACCCTATAAGGCAAGTGCTGTCCATGATTCCCATTTTATGGAGGAAGAAACTGAGGCTCAGAGGGTACGACACTAGGAAGTGCGGCGGACAGGACTAGGAAGGCAGGACCATGACTTCCAAAACCGGTGCTGTAACCTCTACCTCATATGCAGGTGCTGCTGTCGCTCTGTGCTTGCCTCTATGCTTCCGAGATTCTAGGATTCTGGCGACAGTGGGGTGGGATAGTGGGAGAATGCAGGAGCCACAATATGACGAATGAGTGGGTCCTTGGGTGAGCAAATCGCCGATGTGAGCAGGACACCTTTTTACCAGAGAATACGGTTTTAAGCTTCGGACCGCCATTTTCACCTTGAACAGTCCCACCCCCTTGGAAATGCACTCCCGTCAACGCCAAGTCCCTGATGGCCCCGCCCCCTTAGAACTCCTCGTCGCTGGAGGCCCGCCCCCTTGGAACACCACCTCCTCAAAAGCCCCGCCCTGTTGAAATTCGATGCTTTGGGAGGCTCCGCCCCCTTAGAAAGCCCAGTCGCTGCAGGCCATCCTCTTAAAACTCGTAGCTGGAGGCGGGGCGCGGTGGCTCAGGCCTGCAATCCTGGCACTCTGGGAGGCCCAGGCGGGAGGATTGCTTGAGCTCAGGAGTTTGAGACCAGCCTGAGTAAGAGTGAGACCCCGTCTCCTCTAAAAAATATAAAAATGAGCTGGGCGTGATGGCACACCTGGTAGGTAAGGCAACCCAGCAATGTCCCGGGGACCAAGCAGCTTTCACCTTTCAGCTCCCCACCATCGGGGTGTAGGACTTTGTCTCCCATGTGTTGCCTCATGGCCCCAACACAGCTGCTGTGGCTTTAGCTCTCACATTCCTATTCCAGGCAGGAAGAAGAGGGAAGGATGAAGGGCAAAAGATCTTCTCCTTGTGTGTTTTTGCCTTTTCTTTTCCATCAAGGAACATTGTCCCCAAAGACGTCCCCTACATCTCACAGGGCCAGAACTGACTTTCACAGTGTTTTAGGTCTCTTGACTCTAGAGCAGTCTAGAGGGGCCAGGCTGGACAGCAGGCCTTCAGCCTTCCTCCCTCTGCCCCCACCCACCCTCGGCAGGCGGACACGGCAGTGCCCAACGTCATGGAGGCGGCCTTCTACTTCCAACAGGCGGGCGTGGGCCTGAGCTCGGACGAGAGCTTCCGCGTCTTCCTGGCCCTGAAGCAGCTGGTGGAGCAGCAGCCCATCCACACGTGCCGCTTCTGGGGCAAGGTCCTGGGGCTCAGCCGCAACTACCTGGTGGCCGAGGTGGAGTTCCGGGAGGGCGAGGAGGAGGCGGAGGAGGAGGAGGTGGAGGAGATGATGGAGGGCGGCGAGGCCATGGAGGCGCACCTGGAGGAGGAGGGCGAAGAGGACGAGGAGAAGGTCGCCGACGTGGTCCCCAAGCCCACGTGGAAGCCGCCGCCCGTCATCCCCAAGGAGGAGAGCCGCTCGGGCACCAACAAGTACCTGTACTTCGTGTGCAACGAGCCGGGCCGGCCGTGGACGCGGCTGCCCCATGTCACTCCGGCCCAGATCGTGCACGCCCGGAAGATCAAGAAGTTCCTCACCGGCCACCTGGACGCGCCGGTCATCAGCTACCCGCCCTTCCCTGGCAACGAGGCCAACTACCTGCGGGCCCAGATCGCCCGCATCTCGGCCGCCACGCAGATCAGCCCGCTCGGCTTCTACCAGTTTGGCGAGGAGGAAGGGGATGAAGAGGAGGAGGGTGGCGCCGGGCGCGACTCCTACGAGGAGAACCCCGACTTCGAGGGTATCCCCGTGCTGGAGCTGGTGGACTCCATGGCCAACTGGGTCCACCACACGCAGCACATCCTGCCACAGGTGAGGACCAGGCTTGGGTGTGGCCCAGCAAGAACCCAATCAAGTTCTGACCCTCCACCAGGCGTTGGCCTGAATAATATTTATTCACCGCCCATCCTCCCATCCATTCTTTCATTCATCCCACAGACGTGGGTGGATACTCCTCTCAGAAACCTTTGGGGCCAGATGCACTTTGGAGCTCAGAAATTTTCAGGTTTTAAAAAGGTGGCTTGGGGTTCGTCCTACACAGAACACGACATCTGGAGCAAGGGCATCGGCTGCAGCCCGTGTCCAACACGTCACTATTTCTGCCGCAAAACTGAATAGGCTCTCGGCAGCTCAGGGCACAGGTGCTGACAAATGGCTTCAGAAAAAACTGGGTTTTTAAAGCTTTAGGGATTCTCAAATTGCTGGAGGCGAGATTATGGTCCTGCCTTTATTAAGTGCTTAGTGTGTCCTATTAGGGACCTGGATGCACCCTGGTCACATATTTATAGTCATATAGTTACTCACTCAGAGAAGCACCTGCTGTGTGCTAGGAACTCCCCATTCGTTCATTCATTCAACAGTTATTGACTCTACAATGTTTTATGGACTCCAAATAACTCCTTTTGAAATCATGCCCATTTCATAGTTGATAAAATGGAGGTTTGTTGTATGCAGTGCACTTATGCTCATTCATTCATTCATTCAACAAACATTGGTGTTTGAGTATCCCAGTGTAACCCAACAACAATCCAATGAGAGGCCAGGCGAGGTGGCTCACACCTGTAATCCTAGCACTTTGGGAGGCCGAGGCAGGAGGATCGCTTGAGCTTAGGATTTCGAGACCAGCCTGAGCAAGAGTAAGACCCTGTCTCTACTAAAAATAGAAAGAAATTAATTGGCCAACTAAAAATATACAGAAAAAATTAGCCGGGTGTGGTGGTACATGCCTGTAGTCTCAGCTACCTCTGGAGTCTGAGGCAGGAGGATCGCTTGAGCCCAGGAGTTTGAGGCTGCTGTGAGCTACGCTGATGCCTTGGCACTCTAGCCTGGGAAGCAGAATGAGACTCTGTCTCAAAAAAAAAAAAAATCCAATGAGAGAGGCACCCGTGACACCCCCATTTCACAGATGAGCAAACAGAGGATCACATGGGCTGCCAAATATACCTGCAAAAGGGCAGGGATTTGGGGGTCTCTTTTCTCAAGGATGTATCCCAGCACCTAGAGCAGTGCCTGAATATGGTAGGTGCTCATTCAGTATGTGATAAATGAATCAATGCGTGAATGAACCTGTGAGTGGGGTCACACAGTCAGTGGGAGGGAGGGGTCCCCACCTCACTGCAACAGCTCTTGCCCCTTACCTGTGTGACTGACCTTACCCTCCTGCTCATACCTGGGTCCCTGGGGACAGAGCGAGCACCCCAGTGTGCTGCCTGGTCCTTCTCCTCCTAGGGTGCAGGCTGGGCTCCGTGCCTTGGGAGTGCCACTTGACCTTCCCCCACCCCCACCCTCAGGGCCGCTGCACTTGGGTGAACCCTTTGCAGAAGACAGAGGAGGAGGAGGAGCTGGGAGAGGAGGAAGAGAAGGCAGATGAGGGGCTGGAGGAGGTGGAGCAGGAGGTGGGGCCCCCCCTGCTGACGCCGCTCTCAGAGGATGCAGGTAAGGGGCCTCCTCGTTTGGGCACCTGCCAGGTGAGGGCTGGGAGAAAGAGAGGCTGGGTGCCAAGCAATGCAGCAGGTGTGCTGCAGACGTTGTCACCAGGACGCACCAACACCCTGCAAGGGAGGTGAGATCCCCATGTCCTGGGTGCAGTCACTGAGGCTCGGACAGAAGTGGCTGCCGGGGACACACGGGGGGTGGGGGGAGAGGGTTCGAGCACTGAGGCTCATGTTATTAGCTGTTGCAGTTCTCTTCATGCCCCCTGCCCTGCTCTTTGCTCCCTCCCTTCTCCCGGGGGCTGTGCAGGGCATGGGGACCCTCTGATCTTGCTGCCCCTCTCGCCGCCCCCCACTGCAGAAATCATGCACATGTCAGCGTGGACTGCCCGCGTGTCCTGCACCCTCTGCCCGCAGTACTCCGTGGCCATCGTGCGCTCCAACCTCTGGCCGGGGGCCTACACCTACGCCAGTGGCAAGTAGGTCTTCTCCAGCCCCTCCCAGCAGGGCAATCCCTTAGGAGTTTTCAGAGCCTGCTCAGGCTGGGTGCGTCACCAGGGTGGGCAGAGACCCCCTCCAGGAAGCCCCCCAAGACTGATCCCTCACTCAGCTCCTAGGGGTTCCACCGGGACTAAAATGAGAAATCCCAGACCAAGGGTGTGAGTACCTGGGATGAGAGAATGAAAGATCAGAGAGGGGAAGGGACTGGCTCAAGGTCACACAGCACTTGTGGCATTGAAACTTGGACCTTCTGCCCCCTGACTACAGGGGCAGAGTCTAGTCTCTGGAAAATTCTTCCAATTTGAAGAGTCTTCTCTCTGTGGGGCAGAAATCTTCCCCATCAGGATGCCCCACTAGTTGCTCCAAAGAGAATGGCAAGCCGAAGTCACCCTCCTTCCTGCCTCCCGACCGAGCTACACACTCCCCACAGTCCCTAAGCAACCTGGGTCGCTGGGCGTCCCGAGAGCTCGTCTGGAGCCAGGCGATGGGTGCACTTACCAGCTCTGTCCACCAGATGGCGAGACGGACATTTCATAGAGTCTCCTTTTCAACTTCCCCATCCAAATACTAACCAGGCCGGCCCCTGCTTAGCTCTGGAGATCAGAGGCGATCCGGCACGTTCAGGGTGTTATAGTCACAGACTCCTTTTTAATCTCAATGAGAACCTGGGCTGCCTCTTATATGATTCACAGTCGTAGTGGGATTTTATGTAATCGTGATACTTTAACACATTCTTGGCAATTATTTTTTTCTTCTCTGGAACCTGGGAAGAGGCACGTTTGCTTTTGCCCACTCCCTTCTTATGGCCATCCCCTTATTTGCCAACATCCCTCTGAAAACAAAAGATCCAAACTTGGAGCTCCACTCACCCCATCCATCCTCCACCTCCCCCACCTACCTGTCTATCCATGCACCCACCCAGCTACCCTCCCGTCCACCACCCAGTTGCCCATCCATCCACCAGTCATCCATCCATCCCTCTATTTTTTTTCCTTAATAAAAGTCTTTTTTTTTTTGAGACACAGTCTCACTCTGTTGCCCGGGCTACAGTGCCGTGGCATCAGCCTGGCTCACAGCAACCTCACACTCCTGGGCTCAAGCGATCCTCCTGCCTCAGCCTCTCGAGTAGCTGGGACTACAGGCACGTGCCACCATGCCCGGCTAATTTTTTCTATATATTTTTAGTTGGCCAATTAATTTCTTTCTATTTTTAGTAGAGATGGGGTCTCGCTCTTGCTCAG